>JAPTHN010000042.1:2539268-2839576 GCA_026936325.1 Platynereis dumerilii | reverse complement strand
ACAGTGTACCAAGTCTACAAGTCTACAAGTCTACAAGTCTACAAGTCTACAAGATACCTGATGAAGTGTCATTTTCTCCGCATTCAACATGGGAAACATAGAGGCTGTTTGATTACTGATTAGTCATGATCAAGAGAAGGCCATTTGACTTGTAATAATTGATTTTTAGAATAAAATTCAGACGCATAATCCTTTCATTTGCCCGTCATCAACAAGCTGGATTAGTTTCCCTAAATCAAATTAACGTTGAAAGTATTGGGTATACATGGCAATGACAAATCATGAGCATAATGGCACTACAAGTGCCTTTTTCACATAGCAACAGTAGGCCTATACTCTTTTTCAATATCAAATTTCCTGGCTGTAAGGTAGCTTTGATAATTTCCATTAAAAAAAACAAGGTCAATGTTTTTTTTTGGTTTTCAGCAATGCAAAGTTGCAAACCACAAAGTCCATCAAGAATTTTTAATCAGTCTCAAAAGCAAAGAGGCACTTTTGTCTTGGAAATTATTTACTTTAAAATTATTTAAATACCATACATAAAAATGTTGCATTTCAATTACTCTTGAAGTTCCTGCATATTTCTTTTTTCAGATGTTATTGTGAGATCTGAGCTTGATGAGACAACTCCCCCCATGAATCATATTTGTCCTCTTATCTAGTGCGTAATTAAGCAATTTGTATACATTGAGGGAAGCTCTAAATCAGACTCATCGGCAGTGAAAAAGCAATCTCAAATTTACTGCAAATTAACATCTTTAATGGCGATTTGTTTAATTGAGAAAGACAATGGCCATAACATACAGATAAGCACTGTGTATCGTTTCCTCTATGCGAAGCGACCTAGTTAATCATAAAATAGTAAAATTTAGACATGAAACCAATGTAATTACAATATAACATAGCCAGTATGCTGTATTTATGCATCAGACGTCTTGATGTTAAATTTCAAGCTTTAAATATTTAGCAATCAAAAGATGTGGTGATTCTAGTAATAAATGCAATAAAATTTACTAAAACTGCCAAATCTCCCAGAAAACTTAACTGATTGATTCCAAATTTTTTATGTGTATTGTGTAGACTATAAGACAGCATACTGGCTATATGGCCAAGTTTGTTGCGTGCTGTATATTTGAAAACTAGCAAATGTAAACAAAGAAGATCCTTAATTGGGTCACTTGGTTAGTACACAGTGTAAGGGTGGGGTGACGAAATTTTGAGTTCATTTTACAGTTTTGTATCTATATAAGCTGCCTGTCTTCATGTAAATGCAATTCATGTATTCATTATCTGGGCAAATTTCCAATTCAAGAAAAAGAAAAGATGAAATAATTTGTGCACGCTCAAAAGAGGAACTAGCAATGATCATATATGTTTGAAATATAAGTGTTACTGGTTAGAGCTATATATTAATATAATCTAATGAATCATATGCTGAGTGACTCAAATATGAACAAGACACCAACTACCTGTGGACTTCTGAGCTTCAGCAGAAGAACGGCAGACAATTCAATTAAAGTCCTTTCTAGTCTGGCGCTGGAATTGCTCTCCATGCTAATCCAATAGTGTCGAAATCTAATCAAGGTTTTAATTCATTAAAAACGTCAGTTAAAGCTGCCAATGGTTTGTGCAGTCTCCATTCTTGGGAAATTAATACAATTTTCAAATCTTCATTGCAGATATTGTTTTGGCTCTATGCTTTTTTAATTGCTCACTTTTGAACATGGAGATTGCACTTTGATATTAAGATGAAGCAAGACCTTTCTTCAAAACACACCATGTTTATTTTGTTGAATTTTGATAAGTTTATTTTGGTGTCCTATGGGATCCTTTATGAGCTGTGATTTAACTTATGAAGATTTTCTTCATCTTAAGATGCATTTGCTAAATAGGTCTGTCTCCATAAGGGGATTACGACAGGTATTATGGGTAGATGGCACTACGATAAGGGGGGAGCACTGTTTTTGTCTGAGGGAGCCCACCAAATGACATATCATCTGGTTTGTTTGCAGAGTAAGTGATATCATGTGACCAGCAGTTAATAATAATCTGGTTGTTAACATGTCATAATCCCCCAATCTGTATGATAACAAAACTCTTTTCTGTTGAATTGCTGTTTTGAGAACATAATCAATACAATGTAGCTGATCCAAACAATCAAACATTCAACAAACACACTCATTAAGTCATTAAGACTCCTTGGCTTGGTCAACAACACCGATCAACTTGCAGAGCGTCAATTGCTTGGGACACCACCTGTCCATAAATTCAGAACTAAAAATGGAGACAGACCTATTACAAGAATCAATCATTTTCCTGAGCATACACTGCGTAACACCCTGCCAATTTCCAAATTATAATTTCTCTCAAATTTTTTGACATATTCCTGAGAGCAAGAAGTATATAGCGGCATGATGAATTATAGCCATACTTTTTTCTCCATCCCAATTTACGTAGAAATCCATCATCATTCTTTAATGATATCTTTTCTGGGTGGAAGAAGAAACAAATTCTTGAGGGAGGTGCAAACATTTTTTGTTGAACAATGTAAACTTACAAAGGCTTCTGGAGATCAATATGTTTCCACATTCTACATAATAGAGAAGTACTGAAGTTTGCTCATTTATGTGCTAGTTAATAAAGTAGTTATATCCTGCGTTTGAGGGAATATGTGATATATTCCGAGGCGTTAGCCGAGGATTGTATCACATATTCACAAAAACAAGGGATATACCTAACTTATACCTCAAACAAAACAAAATAAAACAAAAACTCAGAGATTTGAAAAAGAAAATAAAACAAGAAGGATTTGAGAGAAGCAGATTACAGCTAAAAACAATTTGCCAAGTGGGATAAATTTAATGACATGAAAGTATCAGTAACATGGTTGACATAACTATATTTATGATATGAAATTGTTGCTCATTCAGGGAATATTTTTGGATATACAAGGCCAATTCATCTGAAAGGTACTGTAAATTATCTATCAAATACTAGAAAAGCTGAAGAGATTTCCCATATAGGCCTATTGTAAGAATCTGGTTATAGAAGCTAAGTTGTAAGCAATTGTGATTTCAATACTTGCCATAGACATAAATGACCCACTTTGACCCACTTTGATATGTTCACATGATATAATAAGCTAATTAGTAACAAAATTATTAGGAAAAATATTTGGAGTGAAAATTTAAAAGAAATAGACAAATTGAAAAGATTGAAAACAAAACCTGGAGAATGGAACAAAATGTTTGGGGAAAAAATTTATAAAAGAGTGAATGCAAAAATTTGAAAAAAGATGAGGGCAAAAAATTCCAGGGAAAATTTGTGAAAAAAAAAGCAATTTGAAAAAGGAAATATGGTGGAGAAAAGAAATAAAGTAAATATATATCTGGTAAAAGATTTGGGGGAGGGAGCACTGCAAAAAAAATATATATAAGCGGAAATAGGCAAAAGAAACTTTAAGAAACTATAAAAATCAGTTTAAAAAATCTGGAGAATAAGGCGACCATCAGATATTAATGGGGGAGGGGTTTTGAGTTTTTATCTCATGGTAATAGCAACAGTAATCAGACCTATATATTTCGAGTGTGTTTCTAAATCAAAGACTACTCAAAAGGAATTTAGTTATATTTTTACCAAAACCAGACAAGAAGTTATTTATTTGAAAAATATCCAAGCCTCATCCCCTCCCAGAGATTTTATATGTTTGACCCTTCAGCCATGATATTTGCATTAAAAAACTAAATTGGGCTTAAATGAAAGGATTTATGGATTTTGTCATAGCTGTCAGATTTTATAATACTTTTGTTTTATTTTTGTTTAATTTTTGTTGGCAATTCACTGTTTGGTACAGTTTTGCTGTATGTGTTATGAGGTTTGGTAAACAGTGAGGCTTTATATGCTCCCATGGGTGTATAAGTGAACAACAAAGAATATAGGATATATACCAGCCAAATACAGGCTTCTGATTGGCTAGTGGCTCATAGATGTGGAATAACAATAGATATTGGGTTAGGGGGAACGGGGGCACATTGGGACGCGGGGCACTGTGGGACAGTGGGGTTTTCTTCTATCCTGGCAAGGTATATGATATGGTAGTGCCATCATATCTTGTAATTTCACATCCTGATGTTTCCATGGTTTTATAGACAAATTACAGCCACGCGCAGAAGTATGGCGAGCAAAAGTTTGTTTTTGCTACTACTGAAGTAAATATGGACAGGTTCAATTCAAACCATTCTGTGGATAAACCATGAACAATGAAGCTTTCTCAGTGCTTGTATGAATTTATATATCCTAACGAACAGTTATGAATTGCTATCCGTATAAACACACTCACTGGTGACCGAGAAATTAGCATTTTGGTGTAAAAGTCATATCAGGGCTCATTGCGACAGTGAATTTGGGGCACATTGGGACGCACTTAATATGGCAGAATTTAAGTGTCCAAGGCAACTGAATGACCTGGGACAGCACACAACAGGTGTTCAGGCCACAGTGAATAGAGGTATAGTGGATTACCATGCTCTGTGAACAAATTTGTCGCAAAGCACTGTGTGTTACTTACATAGATGTCCGCACCCAGGACATTTTATGTTAAATGTTTAAAACTGTTTAAAGTTATGAACTATTGGCACTACAAGGTGTTTATGCACTGTATATTGTCTTACGCACTACTTATATGTGATATCTATTGCACATGGAGTGTTAAAATGATTTTTCAATTGATGTCCCAATGTGCCCCGGGTGATGTCCCAATGTGCCCAGCGGGGCACATTGGGACAGTCATTTTTTCGGCTCACATTTTGCTCTCTGGCTGCAAAAGGGTATGTGAAGTCTAGTTTATTATGCCTTGCATTTAAGAGGCACTTTTTGTAAAAACCTGCGGGGGTGGCCGGGGGTCCGTCAGACTTTGCAATGTGCCATACACCGTTTCGAAGCTGTAAGTCTCGCTAAGAAAAATTCACCAAAATTTTTTTCCTAGAGCCAGCGGTTTCCATGGAAACAGCTGCTATGTTGACCAATGTCAGACCCCTTTTTTTTCAGAAATCCTCAAAAGGGAAAAATTGTGAAACTCAAAATTACCATTTATTGATAGGTGGCCTCTGTTGAGAGCTGTGAATTTAATGACGTAAAAAATTGCACATGACAAGTAGAAGTGTGAGGAAATTTGTTGTGTTCATTCTTTTTCAAATACCATGATTTATGACCCTACCACAGCAACCCTAGTGGCCATTGTTTTCAGTCCAGTACCTGAGGTGAAGACATACCAACTTCAGAGGAACTTTTTTCAAAAAGGAAACGCGATCCAGGTAGGTGACCTAAGCGGAGTTTTTTACTAACACCTGTATTTTCGGAAACTATTTTCAAACTCGTGGGCACTCATTCCAATTTGACTGTGGCGCCACCTATATTATTCGAATTTTTCTTTTTTTTCAAAATAATCAACATACTTTAAGCCTGGCTGCAGTGATGAAGGGTAATGCTGAATTATCCAAAGTTACATCCTGTCTGGCCAATAATACTAACTTAGATATAGCAAGTGACAGAAATCATAAAAGTCACATGGTTTTCCAGAGAGAGGGCTGTAACCATGGTAATGTCAGTTGCATTCTAAAATCGTACATTTTTTTCATGTTATTTGATTGCCTGTGAGTCATTGACAAATATTTTGAATGGAAAATTAAGGGCATGAAAATAATTTTGAGAATTGGGGGCAATAATATTTTTTGGAATTTTTTGGTTGCCATGGTAACTAAGGGAGTACGCCAGGCGTAAACATGAGGATGCAAACAAGGAAATATTTAGGAAATTGTCCATATAGCATGGCCTATTTGGTGTAAAACAGCTTATTTAGATATCCAAATATGCTCTAACACAGGGTTTTAAAATATAATTATTAAAAAAAAGTGGGTCAAAGGTCACAATTGTCTATAAAAGTAGGTCAAAGGTCAAATACGGGCAAATATTTCACATTTTTCTCCTAAATTTGTCTTTTTTAACCTCTTGTACACCTTGCCACTGCTTTTCAAGCACCCTATTGCATTCCACCAACCTTAACCTAGTTCTAAATAGCAAATTGACCCTTGACCTTGAATATCTAGGTCAAGGTCACTTTTCAAAAGTAGGTCAAATGTCAATATTTATTGGTTTTTTCTCCAAGAACAGCCAAAATGTTGGGTGTAGGTTGTGTTTTGCATGTGTTTAAGACTAAGGTTTAAGCAATAATCCCACCAAAAAAATGAAAACTTGCAGGTCATGATCCTTACTGATTGTTGTCATGGCAACATAAAAAAGAAATACATTCCATAGCTTGTTAGCAACTGATGCAAAATCAAGCATATTGGGCCAAAAAAAAATATCTAGGAAATTGTCCAGGTAGTATGGCCAATTTTTTGCAGATGGCCAGATATGCCCTAAATGAGGGTATAAAATATACTTCTTTTTTAAAAAGTGGGTCAAATGTCACAAATGTCCATAAAAGTAGGTCAAAGGTCAAATACGGCAAATATTTCACATTTTTCTCCTTAATTTGTTTCTTTTAACCTCTTTTACACCTTGCCACTGCTTTTCAAGCACCCTATTGCATTCCTCCAACCTTAACCTAGTTCTAAATAGCCAATTGACCCTTGAACTTGAATATCTAGGTCAAGGTCACTGTTCAAAAGTAGGTCAAATGTCAATATTTATTGTTATTTTCTCCAAGAACAGCCAAAATGTTGGGTAAAGGTTGTGTTTTGCATGTGTTTAAGACTAAGGATTTAGCAATAATCCCACCAAAAAATGAAAACTTGCAGGTCAGCATCCTTAGTGATTGTTGTCATGGCAACATAAAAAAGAAATACATTCCATAGCTTGTTAGCAACTGATGTAAAATCAAGCATATTGGGCCAAAAAAAGAAATATCTATGAAATTGTTGAGGTCGTATGGCCAATTTTGTGTAAAACAGCATATTTAGATGTCCATGTATGCCCTAACATGGGGGATATAGATATTATTACAATAAAAGGTGGGTCAAAGGTCACAAATATATGTCTATAATAGTTGATCAAAAGTCAAATAAGGGCACATTTTTTCTCCTGAATTTGTGTTTTTAACCCCCTTTACACATCGCCACTGCCTTTAACACCTATTGCATTCTTCAATGCCTAACCTAATTCTAAATGGCAAATTGACTCTTGACTTTTAATATGTAGGTCAAGGTCATTATTCAAAAGTAGGTCAAATATCAAAATGTATGGTATATATAGAATATCTATCAGAAAAGATAGATATTCTATATACTTTTTGTAGTATTGAGAAAAAATATTAACAATTTTTTTTTTTCATATCGCAGCCAATACTTACCCACTATTGCATATCCAGCAATGAAATTTTCAACACATAATCTCCTGCAAAATATAGCAGTGCTTTTTGATGTGTATTTAATACTTTTTGAATGGTTGGGAAAACTTGAGAAAAATATAACTGCGTTACAGTTTTTGGTTTCGAACCGACAGCTCATAACCTTTGTATTATACATGCATGAAACTGTACCATAATAAGCATAAATTAGTCTGATCAGGCCTTTCCCTGGTTTTATAAACCTGGCAGGCAGATGGGCAGATGGCAGGGCAGCAAGCAAATAGAGATAACTGAAGGTCACGACTCTACCGCTATTGCATACCTATATGCCATTGGGTAAACACAGCAATTTTATGGTGCAACTGTAATCTTCTAAAGGTGTTATTTGCTGAAGGTTTTCTGTTTATGTTGCCATGGCAACACTCACGAAGGATGATGACCTATAATTTTTAACCGACCTAACGGCGGTTTTTCCAGGACCTGTAAAACGAATCTGGTGAAGCCATAAAGTGCAACCACGAACCAGCAACCACGAACCAGCAACCACGAACCAGCAACCACGAACCAGCAACCACGAACCAGCAACCACGTCACTTTCGGGTTCTGACAGTAGGATTTTCGCGGTATGATTGACGCACTTTAAACGACAATATCTCTGGAAGTATTCAACATAAATCTAATGTTGTTGCTGTTTTATGTTACCTACAGCCTCGTCTGTGATCGTGTGCAGTTACAGGCTTGTCAATTTAACAGCCGCGCCGCAACGTCACGATGAAAACAGACTCCCAGGCCACGGAAATGGCAAGAAAAACCACGGCGCCTCAGCCTGAGTGACTTACCTGTCTTTAAACCTTCGGGCCACCCTTAATAATGGTCGTAGAGCTTTCAAATAAAGAGTATTTTAAAGCTGAACTCCTATAGAATATGATCCCGAGTGAGAATACTGAGATTTCCCGTATTTTCCGTGCGTAAATTTAACTCCCAAGTTCAGTAGTATGGCACAACACCAAAAAAATAGAAATCTGTGTGTTCTCACTCGGATTCATATTCTGTCATTTCTTATCTCAAAAATGATGTAATTGTCATTTTTGTATCTTTAAAACTAAGAGAGGCCCGAGAGTTTGAAAAATCCATGTTGTCATTTTTTGACTCAGAAGATTTCAACATGCACCAACTTCTGGCCCAATCCCATAGATAATGGGGGAACCTAAACCCCGGGACAGCCGCTCGGGACGATGCGGGACGGCCCTGACGAAGTAAACAACGGGACAGCACTCCGGGACAGCACTTAGTCATGCAAAGCACGACTAAATTAACACTTCTTTGAGGTCTACAGACACCGCAGACCCCATTTTAGATAACTGGGTGATTTCCAGTAGTTTTATGATAATTTGGTACTTTTAGGTCTGACACCAGTGAGAGTGGCCTTATATAAATACCTCTTGATGTAGCCCCAAAGTGACTCCAATGCTTGTGCCAACAGGACACAATGAAGGGTCACAGGTCTGGGGCTACTCTTGATGATTAAAAATATAAAGGACCCCAGAAATTTGGCAGAAAGCTAACAGTGCTTATCAGGCTTGGGCCTATCACAAAAAGTATTTTAAGAACAATAATTATTGTCTATTCTATGGCATATTGGCTGAAAATAATTTATAAAAGGTTCAGGAAGAGTTGGTTTCATGTTGGTAGACAAACTGCGCTACTATGATCTTATAAAGGTCTTTAATAGTTGTCAATTTACAGGTTCTTAAAATATTGGTAGACAGGTAGAGGTGTATCCCTTTTTAACTGACCTAACATCGGTTATTAGAGGGGGGTGGGTAGTGAAAGGGGACTCATGTAAACCATGTCCATGTGATGTGTCCACATTTCTTGTCAACATGACATTGTGTAAAAGTCCATTTGTGACCTTAGTTTTCAACTTAGAGTAATGAAATTTGGTACAGATATGGTACTATGGGCATGGATCGGGGCATGTCAAGAAATCCAGGATGGCTGCCATTTTGTGGCGGCCAATTTGGCAGCCACCTTTCTTCATTTTTGAACTGCCCATTGTGACCTTAATATTTCACTAACAGTTATGAAATTTGGTACAGGTATGGGACTCTGGGTATGGATTGGGAACAAGTAGAGAAATCCAAGATGGCGGCCATTTTGTAGTGGCCGTTTTGGCAGCCATCTTTTTTCATTTATTGAACTACTCATTGTGACCTCAATATTTTGTTTAGAGTTATGAAATTTGGTACAGGTATGGACCTGTGCCCTGTGGGTATGGATCAGGAAAAAGTTGAGAAATCCAAGAAGGCAGCCATTTAGGCAGCCATCTTTCTTCATTTCTTGAACTGCCCATTGTGACCTCAATATTTTGCTTAGAGTTATGAAATTTGGAACAGGTATGGGGCTGTGAGTATCAGTCGGGAACATGTTGAGAAATCCAAGATGGCAGCCACTTGTGGCAGCCATTTTGGCAGCTGTCTTTCTTCATTCTTGAACTGCCCATTGTGACCTTAATATTTCACTTACAGTTATGAAATTTGGTACAGGTATTGGCCTATAGGTATGGATGAGGAACATTTGAGAAATCCAAGATGGCGGCCATTTTGGCAGCCATCTTTCTTCATTTCTTTAACTGCCCATTGTGACCTCAATATTTCGCTTAAGAGTTATGAAATGTGGTACAGATATGGGGCTGTGGGTATCAGTCGAGAACATGTTGAGAAATCCAAGATGGCAGCCTCTTTGTGGCAGCAATCTTTCGTCATTCTTGAACTGATAAATTGTGACCATCTTTCCTTTTTTTTTAAAATCTGTTCAAACTGCATTTGATTCTAGCATCTTCCAATCAACTATTTCTCCTATCTTCCAATATCAGTTGCTCAGTGGTTTAAGCAATGGCACCTTCAATTTTGCGCTAGGTCGGTTTTGAATCCGCGGATTCTTGTTCATTTTATAGGTGGGATCATTGCTTTTAAAACCTAAGCCTCAAACATGTGCAAAACACAACCTTTACATTACATTTTGACTTTTCTCGAAAAGAAACCATACATTTTGATACTTGACCTACTTCTGAATAATGACCTTGACCTACATATTCAAGGTCAAGGGTCAATTTGCCATTTAGGATTAGGTTAGGCGTTGAAGAATGCAATAAGGGTTTAAACCAATGGTGATGTGTATAGGGGGTTAAAAACACAAATTCAGGAGAAAAAAATGTGACCTTATTTGACCTTTGATCAACTATTATAGACATATATTTGTGACCTTTGAACCACCTTTTATTGTAATAATATCTATATCCCCCATGTTAGGGCATACATGGACATCTAAATATGCTGTTATACACAAAATTGGCCATACAACCTCAACAATTTCATAGATACTTCTTTTTTTGGCCCAATATGCTTGATTTTACATCAGTTGCTAACAAGCTATGGAATGTATTTCTTTTTTATGTTGCCATGGCAACAATCACTAAGGATGATGACCTGCAAGTTTTCATTTTTTTGTTGGGTTATTGCTTAAACCTTAGTCTTAAACACATGCAAAAACACAACCTTTACCCAACATTTTGGCTGTTCTTGGCCTATTTTGAAAAGTGACCTTGACCTAGATATTCAAGGTCAAGGGTCAATTTGCTATTTAGAACTAGGTTAAGGTTGGAGGAATGCAATAAGGTGCTTGAAAAGCAGTGGCAAGGTGTACAAGAGGTAAAAAAAGACAAATTCAGGAGAAAAATGTAAAATGTATGCCCGTATTTGACCTTTGACCTACTTTTATGGACATTTGTGACCTTTGACCCACTATTTTAAAATAATTATATTTTATACCCCATGTTAGGGCATGTGTGGACATCTACAGAAAATAGGCCATACTACCTGGACAATTTCCTAGATTTTTTTTTTTGGCCCAGTATGCTTGATTTTACATCAGTTGCTAACAATCTATAGAATGTATTTCTTTTTTTTCATTTCTGGACCAAAACTTGCCTAGTATTGCATGTACATGGATGACATTTCATACACATGTCACCTATATGATAGTGTTGTGCCTTTTGATGGTGTGATTCATGGTCATTCTATACTTTTTGAAATATTGACAAAATATATTGCAAATTATAATTAGCCTCTCTTGCATGTACCTGGACAAACATTCATCCACATATTGCCTATAAAGATCTTTCACTGGTCTCATTGATAGGTAGTTTTAACACTTTTTAAATATTTAGAAAAAAATTGAAAAATATAAATTAATATACTTCTTGGTTTTCGACCCATAGCTCATATGTAACCTATTCCTTGTACATGTATGAAACTGCACCATAATATGTGTAAATTTGTCTAGTTCAGCCTTTCCATGGTTTTACATACACTGGCAGGCAGGCGGGCAGATGGTAGGGCAGTGGGTATATAGATAATTTCAGGCCAAGATTTGGCCACGATTGCATTATACCAATTTTGTCAACATCAGATGTCTTTCGCTGAAGGTTTGCTGCTGCGCAGCCTATGTTTGGTGGGATTATTGCTTAATCCTTAGTTTTAAACACATGCAAAACACAACCTTTACCCAACATTTTGGCTGTTCTTGGAGAAAAAACCAATAAATATTGACATTTGACCTACTTTTGAACAGTGACCTTGACCTAGATATTCAAGTTCAAGGGTCAATTTGCTATTTAGAACTAGTTTAAGGTTGGAGGAATGCAATAGGGTGCTTGAAAAGCAGCGGCAAGGTGTAAAAGAGGTTAAAAGAGACAAATTTAGGAGAAAAATGTGAAATATTGTCCCGTATTTGACCTTTGACCTACTTTTATGGACATTTGTGACATTTGACCCACTTTTTAAAAAATAATTATATTTTATACCCCCAATTTAGATCATATCTGGACATCTGCAAAAAAATTGGCCATACTACCTGGACAATTTCCCAGATATTTATTTTTTTGGCCCAATATGCTTGATTTTGCATTAGTTGCTAACAAGCCATGGAATGTATTTCTTTTTTATGTTGCCATGACAACAATCAAGGATGACAGGCAAGTTTTCATTTTTTTGGTGGGATTATTGCTTAAACCTTAGTCTTAAACACATGCAAAACACAACCTATACCCAACATTTTGGCTGTTCTTGGAGAAAATAACAATAAATATTGACATTTGACCTACTTTTGAACAGTGACCTTGACCTAGATATTCAAGTTCAAGGGTCAATTTGCTATTTAGAACTAGTTTAAGGTTGGAGGAATGCAATAGGGTGCTTGAAAAGCAGCGGCAAGGTGTAAAAGAGGTTAAAAGAGACAAATTTAGGAGAAAAATGTGAAATATTGTCCCGTATTTGACCTTTGACCTACTTTTATGGACATTTGTGACATTTGACCCACTTTTTAAAAAATAATTATATTTTATACCCCCAATTAAGATCATATCTGGACATCTGCAAAAAAATTGGCCATACTACCTGGACAATTTCCCAGATATTTATTTTTTTGGCCCAATATGCTTGATTTTGCATTAGTTGCTAACAAGCCATGGAATGTATTTCTTTTTTATGTTGCCATGACAACAATCACTAAGGATGACGACCTGCAAGTTTTCATTTTTTTGGTGGGATTATTGCTTAAACCTTAGTCTTAAACACATGCAAAACACAACCTATACCCAACATTTTGGCTGTTCTTGGAGAAAATAACAATAAATATTGACATTTGACCTACTTTTGAACAGTGACCTTGACCTAGATATTCAAGTTCAAGGGTCAATTTGCTATTTAGAACTAGGTTAAGGATGGAGGAATGCAATAGGGTGCTTGAAAAGCAGTGGCAAGGTGTACAAGAGGTTAAAAAAGACAAATTTAGGAGAAAAATGTGAAATATTTGCCCGTTTTTGACCTTTGACCTACTTTTATAGACAATTGTGACCTTTGACCCACTTTTTTTAATAATTATATTTTAAACCCCTGTGTTAGAGCATATTTGGATATCTAAATAAGCTTTTTTACACCAAATAGGCCATGCTATATGGACAATTTCCTAAATATTTCCTTGTTTGCATCCTCATGTTTACGCCTGGCGTACTCCCTTAGTTACCATGGCAACCAAAAAATTCCAAAAAATATTATTGCCCCAAATCCTCAAAATTATTTGCATGCCCTTTATTTTACATTCAAAATATTTGTCAATGACTCACAGGCAATCAAATAACATGAAAAAAATGTACGATTTTAGAATGCAACTGACATTACCATGGTTACAGCCCTCTCTCTGGAAAACCATGTGACTTTTATGATTTCTGTCACTTGCTATATCTAAGTTAGTATTATTGGCCAGACAGGATGTAACTTTGGATAATTCAGCATTACCCTTCATCACTGCAGCCAGGCTTAAAGTATGTTGATTATTTTGAAAAAAAGAAAAATTCGAATAATATAGGTGGCGCCACAGTCAAATTGGAATGAGTGCCCACGAGTTTGAAAATAGTTTCCGAAAATACAGGTGTTAGTAAAAAACTCTGCTTAGGTCACCTACCTGGATCGCGTTTCCTTTTTGAAAAAAGTTCCTCTGAAGTTGGTATGTCTTCACCTCAGGTACTGGACTGAAAACAATGGCCACTAGGGGGTGCTGTGGTAGGGTCATAAATCATGGTATTTGAAAAAGAATGAACACAACAAGTTTCCTCACACTTCTACTTGTCATGTGCAATTTTTTACGTCATTAAATTCACAGCTCTCAACAGAGGCCACCTATCAATAAATGGTAATTTTGAGTTTCACAATTTTTCCCTTTTGAGGATTTATGAAAAAAAGGGGTCTGACATTGGTCAACATAGCAGCTGTTTCCATGGAAACCGCTGGCTCTAGGAAAAAAATTTTGGTGAATTTTTCTTAGCGAGACTTACAGCTTCGAAACGGTGTATGGCACATTGCAAAGTCTGACGGACCCCCGGCCACCCCCGCAGGTTTTTACAAAAAGTGCCTCTTAAGCTCAATAGTATTGGTGATATTCATGCAAACTTCTGAGTTCTTCAGTGCTTTCAGCATTGAGCAAAATTAGTAGACGTTAAAAGCGTCCCAATGTGCCCCGTTCCCCCTACTGATATTTTAATAATTGGTTTATCAATTTCAATTGCGACCAATTGATTAAGGGGGTTATTATGCATAACGTCACAGAATGATGTGATGATGTCATGGATGTACGTGGTCACATGACCACATGAGAGAATGTAATAGAGCAGCTCCCTCTGTTGGAGATGAGCAGTGTCAGGCAAAAGAGGAATTCTCTTAAAAGACAATGTTCCTTTTTTTTTCGGGCCAAAGATAACTGATGATCACAATGACATGTAATTTTCAAATAATTTCATCATGACGGGAAAAGCTGATGTGATTGACACAATAACACATTACTAAAATTATTAATTTTATCATGCCCCGAATGATGTTGTAAATCCGGAATCAAGTCAAAGTATCCTTTGATGGCAGAAAATGTATTCAGCAACTGAAATGCATTGATAATGTTAGGGCCTAAATGTAAAATTGCAAATTTGTGAGAAACATTTCATAAAATGATAATTGAAAATTTGAAACAATGGGCACCCACATGGAAATTGTAGTCAAATAAAAAATTATGAAAATAGTAAATGTAGGTTGGGCAAAAGCCACAATATCTCTTAAAGAAATTTAAACAGAGCACAGCAGCTATATAATTTAATATGTCAGAAAATTCATGAAGCAAGGGATGTAATAATTGGTAATTTACTCCCTCAACCAGGAAGGAGGTTCTCCGGATCAAGCGGAGGGAACTCAATGAAGAAGAAATGGAAGAAGAAGGTGGCCCATTAGCTATCACCTTTATGGGGTAGTTTTCTTATCCATGTTATTTATGGCGTAATTCAATTCACCTCTTTCATATTTCAATTTTCTTTGCAACACACTATTTTATCTACAGGTTCTATTATCAGAGCTGTCAAATATGCCACAAACATTTCAAAACCTTCATGAATATTTGATGACATTGTTTTTGACAAAATTAGAGCTATTTACAACATCTCAACTGTTTTTCTCTTTTTGACAGATATATGACCCTTGATTAAAAGAAAGTAATACATTTTTGATGTCTCATAATACATCTTGGTCAAGTGGATTAAGGCAGAAATCATTGCTTTCTCAAAGAAAAAGAAACTTCTTAGTGGCAATGTTTAAAGGTAATCCTCTGATGCTTGTAATTTATATATATACACATATAACACAAATTTCCGTGACAAGTATACACCCTTGCTTAAAAATATGGAATCTTCTATTGGAATAAATGATCATTGTTCCGATTCATCTGTGACTACTTCACTGTAAATTTTGAATTTTGAGTTAGCTTAATTGATTGAGTGAGATGGTTGCACAATTCCTTTGAGCCAAGATAGCTTGTTGTTTGCAAGTTATAACAACATAAAGATTATCATAACTCAAAACAGCAAGCTATCATGGCTTAAACAAATTGCACAACCGTCTCACCCAATCATTTGAGCTAACTCAGAATTTCAGAATTTACAGTGTTCCAATAACTGTCACAAGAAGAGCTTTTCCCATTTAAATGTTCATGTTACAGAATTAACAAGCATTCAATTTACTGTTATGGCCACTTTTCTCCCAAAAGATATGCCACATTTAATGAGGTACACAGAACATATATTTATTTTTTCTATGTATTCTTAGAACACCTTTTAAAAAAATGTTTTTTCCAGGCAATTTTGGTTAAATGACTGTTTCTTTTTTATGCCATAGTTTTCTGTAGAACACTGTATTAGATCAGGTTAGAATTTTGGCGTTTCAAGCAAAGTACACATCCTTGCAAACAGAAAAGCATGGTCATGCAGGAAACTGATTCGACCTTACTGTCTAATTAGGTAATGGTGCAAACATGAATTTGAACAAATTTGCATAATGGTTTTTCTCAAAATCTTGCATGGTCATGTGCAATGTCAATCTGTCATGAAGGAAAGCTGACGATGTTTGCTTTAATCATGTTTTGGTAATTTGTTCAGAAGTGGGATGAAAATATCAAGGAACACGAAAGATGTCGTTTATGGTAATTACATCAGACATTCAGTGTGTCAAAAGCTATGATTGAACATGTTTTAGAAATGATAGAGGAAGATTAAGACATGGTTAACTTTAGATAATGAAATTTTGTTCTGTGTGTCATTTAAGCACCCAGAGAATCTACCCTAGACAAACAGCTCTTTGGTTGAGCATTCTCATAATATAATGCAAGAATAAGAAACCACGCCCTCCCCTTCGGGTCTTCTCAGGCAAATTTGACACACTTCTACTCCAATTATATAGACATTCTGAAAACTGTTCCGTGTTTCTGAGATGTTCTAGTTTCAGAAAAGTGGTGAACCAGGCCTGAACAACAAAATTTCGAGCCGCATCCGCCCTGCATGGGGAACCGTTTTAAATCAACATCGCTAATTGCACAACTGTACATGCGCGTAACAGTGCCCCCCTCATTTGCGTCTTATGCTTCTGAATGGCCATTGGCTGAACCTGAGAGGTGGGAAACTTATTAGCTGAAGGCTCTGCTGAAGTGCATTTAAGAAGAGAAGAGAAGAGAAGAGAAGAGAAGAGAAGAGAAGAGAAGAGAAGAGAAGAGAAGAGAAGAGAAGAGAAGAGAAGAGAAGAGAAGAAAACTCAATTTTATAGTATCATATTGACATTTGACATTTTTAAATATATATATATATAAACATTTTTATATTTTGGCGGTTGATGTTTTCCGTGTTCGGCATATTCGAAATGATATTTATTATCAGACATGTCAAACAGTTGGTTTATTCCATTGTATTACAAAGCTCTTCTTTTTTTAAGGAAAAAGTACTCAAGTCCAATCTAAGGAACAATTTAGACAGACAGATATGGTAAGTGCACCCTATAGTCTAAGCTGAGTTCCGGCTGCTCACAAGGGTTGATTGCTGAGGTGGGAGGAGAGTGCGAGAGTCCTTAACATGTTACAGTATACACATTTAACCCTTGACAGGGACCATTTGCTTACCCAGCACACACACACAGATGGTTATGAAAGGTGCTGCCAATTGAACATCTCATCCAAATAACATCCAGCTGGGATTTTGCTCATGAAGGTCACTGAAAATTTAGGGTTCCCTACCAGGGGCTCGAACCCATGCAGACAAAACCTGCAGTGAAATAGGTGGGCACCTTTTAAGCACTCAGTCACCCATCAGCCTATTCTAAAAAGGTAATGAGGTAATACAGACTCTAAAATGACATAGGCCTGTAGATAATACGTTTACCGAAGACCTGCAATAGTATGTTCTTGTCACATTAGTATTCTTTGGTGCTTAATTTTATCCATCATCTTTATGTAAAATGGTGAAAAATGATCAAATGCTCTTCACAGGAAGAATGACATGTCATTTACACCACCCGATGAAATGCATGTGTGGTGTTACACATGTAGAAATATTCAAGCTTGTCACATGCAAATTAATATTAATGATCTTGTCAGGATAACAACAGCAGATTCTAACATGAAACCGAAATGAAAGATTGTCTGGGAATACAAAGAGGAAAGTACATACACAAGACAGGTTGAGGGGAATTTTTCCTTGATTTAAGCAAGCCATGTTCACTATTTTACACTTGAAATATTCACTATAATACAATCAGTATAATGATCCCCTCTTGAAGGGGCCAGAGCGGAGTTTGAACCCGCATCAACTGCGCTGCACATGGGGAGAATAACCACTACGCTACAGAACCACAGTTTGCCACTAAATATCAATTACTTCAAATCTTGGCTCAAATCACACATTGGCAAATGGATGCTGAACACATTACTTTAAAAGGCTAGCTGAAATAACATCTCCATTTTCTGTACTTTACAGCAATTCTGTCTGTTCTGTGGCTTCACGGCGAAAAAACTGTGAGGAAATTTGAGGTATATGTCCATTAAATCTAACAACATTGCTTTGTTAGCTAATAAAAATTCATTTCTGTTTGCTGCAGCTGAATAAGATAAACCTGAGGTGTAAATATCCCATTTATTTCAAAATAAATCACAAGCAACTTTTTTAAAGTCTCAGCAATGTCATGAAGCCATTCTAAGGAACAAGAGAGTGATACAAAATTTTTACGAGCCATCTAAATTATTTTAGACTGATGCATTAAATGATCACTTGTCACTCCTTATTTTTGTGACAAATGCTCCTCAGATTTCCCAAGGGCTGAACTTTTCATCACTTCCTGTCTAGTCCCAAATTGAGGCTAGCTACTCAATTAATCACAACATATACACTATGGCACATGCTCCAGCTTGCTCGTAGAGTACATAAATTCAGGGGTAACGGCAGAAAACATGGACAAAAAGGGAACATTTTATTTATGAGACCACATTTTAGTGCAGCGTCTATACTAATTATGAAAACATACTATTAAAATAAGTAGTACATAAAAGAAGGTATACAAAATGTATTTTCTCAAAGAACAAAAGAGCAAAACCTTAAAATTGCCTGCATCTCTGCTCTAACAATAAAGTATAACATGTGTTGACAGTTGTTGAGTAAAAAAATTGAGAATTTCTTCATCACTAATAGCAAAGCCCATCATTCGAAACTCTAAAGCCTTATAGCATGGATAATAATACTGAATGTCTGGTGGTCTGCGTCTATTACAGCCATAGCCATATGAGTGATTACCAATGCAACCGCACCAAGTTACTCCTTTTGACGTCATGACCCCATACTTGCCGTGCTATACTTGATGACTCATATCCTGTACTCTAAAAAAGTTCAGACAAAATTGGTTTTTTAGATTCAAACGGTTTTTTGAAAAACCAAATTTCAATGCAAAAGACCAACATGGATTTTTTTAAAAACCATTTTGAATCTAAAAAACCAATTTTGTCCTGAAATTTTTTACAGTGTGTAAATCCAACTGGGCAGAAATTCCACATCAACAATAATCCATTTATTCCTCTGTGACATCAGACAAATATTTTAGATAACAAAAGGAGGGATCCAGTTGTAATTTGTTTAGCATTCTCAGAAAATGATGAATATTGGATTGCAATTTTTTACAGCCAGTGTCAAGTTTAGTCTAACATTTAAAGTAATGAACTGTCTGAGGTTTATATGTACATTTGATATTAGAATAAAATAGGGCATTTTCCAAGCTTTCAGGTTATATTGAGAATAAATGGATTTCTTTAAAATTCTGATTGAATTCAAAGAAACTTTTGAAAGGATTTAATAGCAATAGATTCGATGAGTCTCAATTTAAACTCAAGGCTGAAGAAGGAATATTAAAGATTTTATGCAATTTGGTTTATCATTTCTTAACACAAGAAAAAAATCATTTCATGGAAGGAATATTTTCTCGTTCGCTTTTTATAGACTTCTGGCTTTTGTAGAACTGTACTCCAGTTCAATGATTATTCAATCACCTTCTATACATGTCACATGTGAGTAGCAAATCCTAATGCATGGGTCTTCTTTGTGCTGCAGTCGTCTTCTTTAATTTGCCTTATGCTAGTCATGCAGGAATTTTCACCTCTGGCAGATTGGGAGCATCTGTTAACTGGCTCCTAATCAAGACTTATGGTCATAGTTATGCAGCTCTTTTAGTGGATGATGGGAACACTGTGCAGAGGTAATAGTTTCTGACACTCCAATAAATTTTCGGTCAGACGGTTTTTTAACATCATCCTTGATACCGCATACTGATACATTTTCAAGAAGGAAGGACATTGTTGCCTTCTTAATATACCGTGCCATTTGCATCAATGCTAAACATCCTCAACCAAAATGCATGTGGAAGCAGGAATTCTTATTCGATAGGAGGAAAACAAATTGGGTCATACAGGTCGATATTCGTAACATGTTTGATGATAATTGCTACCAATTTTCCTTTCCGTACTTTGACCCATACCTAACTCCAACCACAGCAAAGAAAATTTGCAGCCATTGCTATCCAACATGCCTCACATATCGGCCTTTATAACCCAATATATTTTCCTCTCATCAGATGATAATTCATGCTTCCACAAGCAGTTTGGTTGAGGATGTTAAGCATTGATGCAACTGCACCCCATCACATGTTTCACTTACTTACAGGTAGCGCTGCACATCTTTTCTCTATGTGGCTTTTCATCAGGGGCGTAGATCCTGGGGGGGGGGGGATGGGGGGGATGCATCCCCCCCAAGATGAGCATGGGGGGGGATGATCATATGATTATCCCCCCCCCTAGAATTCTACGTGATGTTCAGAATCAACAGTTATTTTTAGCTGTCTTTTCCACAATACCAGTAAGATTGTAGGTATGTGGAAAAAAAAGCACCAGGTTGCTCAGAATTTGCCTCAGATAACCTCAAATATGTGGCCCCAAAAATACTCTGCCACGTGACTTCCAGACTGTAGGACCTCGCACATAGTTAGCGTAAGCCAAATCATGATTGTTTCCCAACTTTGCTCTTAACACTAATATAATGTTCTCAAAGCTTGAAGAAGATAGATGAATCCATAATGGAACTACTTTTCAGGAAACAACAGTTATCATTTAAACAGCAGAACAAATGAAGGTATTTGTTCGATATTCTATCAAATACATCGTTTACTGCATGACAACCATCCCATGTTCATGTGACACAGGCTTATTTTGAATTGGAATACCTAGAAATAAGACAAAATGACAAAATGACAAATGACGTGACAAATGACGTGTTAGTACACACTGCTCCATGAAATTATAATGCAATGTCTCTCTGCCCACCTTATAATGGCCGGTACGCATGGAATAATGTTTCTTCATAACGCGGTGATGGCTACATTCATTTTATATGCAAGAGCCATCAGTTTTGTCAACTAATGTATTACCAAAGTGCTAATACAAACCAAACATGTCTCTTGCAGAGCAGACCAAAGGGATCAATATAGGCCCTGTTGCCTATGGGAGCTTATGGAGAGCATCTCTTTACGATTAAAGAGTGTAAGTTTGTGAACTGCTTCTCTCCTTTGTCCCCTCCCTGTTACGTTCAGACATGAACGGAGGAACACGAAAATTTACTTTGTTTTTGCAATGTTGTATATGTTGAAAAATAATATTTATTTTGTTGTAGATTTGTTTCATGCGCCCCCTTATGATATTTACGATACAAGGCAAGTTGGTTTTGTCGTTCATGTCACTCTCCATCCTTGATTGTTGAACCCTTTGGGACAGATCAACCAAATGTAACATGATCTTTCGAGCATTTTGTGGGACTACGGGATGTTTTCTGTCTCTTCAACATAATGATTATGTTACTTTTGAAGAATTACCACATTTCAGACTCCAGGTTGTGTATTGGTGTAGGCTGAAGTTATCACCTCAGTTGTTTTTTCCATTTTCCACTAAAAGAGCTGCATAGCTATGATCATAAGTTTTGATTAGGAGCCAGTTAACAGATGCTGCCAATCTGTCAGAGGGGAAAATTCCTGCATGACTAGAATGAGGCAAAATACTGAAAAATGCAGCACAAAGGAGAGTGAAGTATAGTACGAATAAAGTACAATGTTGATTGTTGACGACTTCAGATATACACTTTGCGTATTTACATCATTAGACTCACATGCCATAACAATCGAATTTACCAAGTAATCTAGGGCATTGCCGTGAATACAATTATACATCTGTATTGAAATAAAATAATTAACGCGTTCAGATACAGTTTGCCATTTCATCATTTTAACCAGATCAATACCTCTTACATTTATGAAATCAAAATTAGAACAGACAATTCTTGCAGCCCTATTTTGTAATCTCTGAATCAAGTTAATATTAGAATTTGTACAACCCCATACTATACATGCATAGTCGAAAATTGGTTGAATGTAGGTCTTATAAGTTAAAATAAGTACTGATTTAGGGACAATATGTCTTAGTCTTGAGAACCATGCTAATTTGGCTGACAGCTTTTTTGTAAGTTCATTAATATGAAAATCAAATTCTACTTGTTCATCTATATAAACTCCTAGGTATTTAGTATATTGTACAATTTCAAGTTGAGAATCATATAAAGATACAGAAAATTCATTTCTCAATTTTTCATCAACTGACTTAGCAATCAACATAGTATTTGATTTATCTACATTCAATACTAATTTGTTGGCATTATACCATTCACTAACATCATCAAGAATTTCATTCATAGTATTATTTACACTGTTTACATCATCACCATTTACATATATCATTGTGTCATCGGCATACATAGTACATCTTCCATTACTTACATGCATGGGAAGGTCATTCACAAAAACCATAAATAGAAGAGGCCCAAGAGTGGACCATTGCGGAACACCAATATCAATATTTACACGACTAGATAGGACATTATTAAAAAAGACACTGTGAGTTCTATTAAGGAGATAAGACTTAAACCAAAGTTGTTCTATATCATTTACACCATATTTCTTTAACTTTTGTAACAATAGATCATGATTAATGGAATCAAAGCATTTTGATATATCAAGAAAACAGACACCAGTTAACAGTTTATCATCAATATTTTGAAGCCATTCATCTATAGTAGTGTGTAAACAGTTTGTAGTAGAGTGGTATTTGCGATATGCATATTGATTTAGTGTTATAAATTGATGACTAATCATAGAAGACATAAATTGACATTGTACTATTTTTTCAATAAGTTTTGCAATATGGCTCAAAACAGAAATCGGCCTAAAATTTACAGCATCATCTTTGTCACCTTTGCCTTTATATATGGGAGTGATTCTAGCATATTTCCAGTCATTTGGAACAATACCATTACTGAGGGATAGATTAAAAATATGAGTAAGATTTTTGGAAATAACAGAATTTGCAATTTTAAGGAGCTTACAATCGAAATTGAGAATATCTACAGAGCTACAAAAACTGAGTTGTTTCAACAGTTTAACAACTTGAGACTCCAGAATATCAGTAAAACGGAACCTATAAATACTTTCAGGTCCCTTCCAAAGTACTTCATTACAGGTAGGAAAATGTTTGGTAACGTTATGACCCACTGAGCCGTAAAATTCATTAAAATTTTCAGCAGACAAAGTAGTACTAACACTGTTATATGACTTATTATTTGTCAACTTCTGTAATTCTTTCCATAAAGTTTTGGAGTTTCCTTTGCCTTCATTATATAATTTTTCATTGTAAACTTTCTTGGAATTTTGTATTCGTACATTTACTTCATTCCTTACAGATTTGAATTCATTAACAACATCTTGAGTCGGGTTAACAGTAGCAGTAGTTAGCTTATGGAGGTAGTCCCTACGATACATTAACTGAATAATGTCATTAGTTACCCAGGGCTTGTACCGATTTTTCATTCTTAACAATTTTATAGGAGCATGCTTATCACAAATTTTTAAAAATTCAATTTTCCACTTTGTCCATGCATAATTTACATCATATGAGAGACACACATTATTAAGAATTTCCGACCTTGAGATGTCATTTAGGAAACATTTTTCATCAAAATTCTTATAGCATCGAAATTTCACTTGATTGTGACATTGATCATTACTAGTTGGCTTAATATTTTCCATGATAGTACAAACAAGATAATGATCACTTAAATTAAGTTTTATCACACCAGTACTTTCATGTAAGTTTTTGTGGGAAGAGAAAATTACATCAATAATAGATTTGGTTGTAGAAGTAACCCTTGTATAGTCATTTATAAGCTGATTTAAACTATTTGCACATTCAATCATATAGAGTGGGTTTCTGCACAGATTCTCATCAATAATATAGTTTATATTCAAATCCCCTGTGAGGAGGATAACCTTATCTTCAAGGCATGCCATTTCAATACTATCACACATTTTTTTCAAAATAATCATTACCCTCAGACGGGGGTCTATACATTGAGCAAACCAAAATCTGAGTTTTATCAATTGTGAGTTCTACCCAGATAGACTCAATTTCATTAAGTTCAAGATCAATTGTTCTTTTAAATTTGAGCCCATCTCTAATGTAACTTAAAACACCACCACCATGGCGGTTTCTAGGCTTACTAATAGCAGTATACCCATGTACATTATATTCACAATCATATATATTACAATCAAGCCAGCTTTCATTAATACAAAAAGCATCAAATTCTGCAGTCGTAAGAATATATCTAATTTGTTCTATATTTTGGGAAGGAGGCTCCGAACTTATTATACAGTGGTCCCTGCGTTATAAGACCACCCCTTCTGTCGTCATGTTGCGGCTCTCATCTGGAAGCTGTTCCTCATGGGAGTGTAAAAAGCACTTGAAATACTACTTCGCACATTCCAAAGGTGGTAACATAATTCAACTTGCTTTCACCACAGAGGGTCTTATAGAGCAGGTACCACTATATACATATACCATTAAAAGAGTACTTTAACCAGATATTTGCAGTACTGTCAATTCTTGGAAATCGTTGCATCGCAACGTAAGTGCAATCATTTCTTGCTTGGTCCTTATTAACTTTGAGAGCTACATTGGAGGAAATTTCCAAATTGAGATTGACATTTGTTATAAATGCCACTATAGAAACCACCCAAACATTTTACGGTCTTTGCCCTTGTTCAATATGAATTTCCTTCTGCAAATAATAAAGAAATTTCAGGGAATTGAACCCTAAAATGCAAATACCTTCAGATAATAAAATTGTGACACAACTCCTAAGCCTTCATGATCTGTTTGCAAAGTATCACATCTCAAAGAGGCAAACCAAAGTGATGCATGAGTAAACATTGTTCTCCATGCCAGAAATTTTATGAAGGCCAACCTGATTCAATAGTTAGTTTCCTTTAAAGATGCAGACAGACGACAGTGTTTTTTGTCACATTATGATAAAAGTTGCTTTTTCAAGTCATTATTAATTTTTGGAAAGATCAAACAGCGAGAAATATTTATAATTTAATTCTTCATGGGGTTTTTGAACTTATTAATTTTGAAAATCAAATGTCTTTTCTTTTTCTTATTATAGGTTGCCTACAATGTCTAGGCCTTTGCTTGTATCAAGACAACAGAAAATAGTTCATTTTGAATTATTTTAAAAGGCAAGCAGTATCAAGTGAACATGCCGTTTACTCTCCTGTGCAATGTACACCAGAATGTTTACCCCACTTGCTACGTTCATTTAGCTCTTCTAAACTAATGAAAATCATCATTATTTATGAACAGAGTGTTAAATTATTAGACAGCTGTATTTCTTGTCAAAAATTGTAGTTACCTTATAATTTGGCACTCGTTGTGTCACTTGTGTGTGAACGAAATGATTGCATAATATTTTTGAATCAGTCATTGCGATGTTCAGAATTTCTCCAGAATCAACATCAAGATTAAAATTCTATGAAACGATTGCTTTTATTTCATTTAGAATAGAAATCTCTTAGATTCAATCAGAATTTAAAAGCGAATCATCCAATCTAAAACAAACATGGCAGCTTGAAGAAAAACCTTGTTTTCCCCTAAAATCAAAAGTGCAAATCACCCTTCAAACAAGAAATTCATCTGATTAACAGCAAGACAAACCTGGCAGCAACAGCTGAAAATTGCTAACCAAATTATTTTCTTTAAAAGGAGGATCTTGATGTTTTCAATATTTGAAGATATTTAAGTGGAAAGAAAACCAAAAATGTTTCGAGAGATTTTAAGTGCAAGATCACTGATCAGTATCTAGCATGGCAAAGTTTTAAAAGAATGTCAAAATCAGACATTCCCTCCACTAAAACATCCAAAGCATGCTGCGACACAGTGATTGCAGTTACATTATACATTGCCATATTTCTAGGAATTAATGGAATATTTAGAGATGATCTGGGCAGAACATTCCAACAATTGTCATATACATAATCAGTGTACTTCAGTATACTTGTAAAAAACTAGAGCTTCTTTGTGCTGTGGCCATAATACTCTGCTGTATTTTACCTTATGCTCGTCATGTAGGCATTTTCACCTCCGATAGATTGGGAGCATCTGTTAACTGGCTGCTAATCAAGACTTATGGTCATAGTTACGCCACTCTTTTTGTGGATGATGGGAACACTGTGCAGAGGTAAGAGTTTTTGACACTCCCAATACATTTTCAGTCCAATGGTTTTATGAACATCATCATTTATATACTGATAAGTCATTAAGAAAGAAGGACATTGTTGCTGTCTTATTATAAACTGCTCACACTTAAAAATTCACACTTCCAAAAAGGTTAAAAATAGTACTTCCTCTCAAAGTAAAAAGATGAAAATTTGCACACTTCTAGAAGTTGCCATCAGGTATATTTGTGTAGTATTTTTGTGTCAAATTAATTTGTCGTGGTTACTGTTGAAAACGCAAGTTACAATATTTCAATATCCTCTGATCATTAATTTCAACAACTAAGCTGTTCCTTCCACAATTTTTTTTGATAAGCCAGGAAAGTTTACATTTTTACATGCTTGGTGGGTTGAGGAAAAGGGATAATTGATCAAACCACAATTAAAGGGGAAAGTGTCAATGCTGACCCGCCCCCTACAGGAGACTTTTGTCAAAATCTTCAAAAAAAGATGTATTATTCAGATTTTGGAGAGTATTGACATGGAATGATTGTCTATGTATACACATACATGTGTTTCTACCCTGGGTAAGCAAAAAAGCCCCATAATTTAACAGTTTTGGTTAATATGCTTCACTTCCAGATGCTGAGTCGTACATTATGAGTTTTAATTCAAAATCTGCTTTATCATCAACTTTTTTTCAAAAACTTCCGTGGGGCAGTTTATGGATGTCCTGTGCCTGTCATGTGAAAATTTCATAAGATTAATGCTATCCAGTATGCCACAAAACCAATATTTCCATTGGTGCATTTAGTGTTGGAAGTGCAGTTTGTGACTCGCATTTTCGACAGTGACCACAACGATTTAATTTAACACAGAAATACTCCACTTAGAGTTTTGTAAATTTTCACGAATGTACCTGATGGCAAATACTTGAAGTGTTCAAACTTTCATCTTGATACATTAAGAGGAAGTACCATTTTTAACCTTTTTCGAAGTGTGCGTTTTTAAGTGTGAGCAGTTTTCATCTTTTCTCTACGTGGATTCTCATTGCTATGTCGAGCACTCATTCAAAAGCCAAACATGATTGGATACACCTAATAGGAAACATGGCACCTCATTCACACTTCATGTTTATTTGAAATGCATATAGAGCAACTGGCACATCTGCATACATGCACAAGTAACACATGGAAATAATTAATAATGATTGTTCAGAACTTTAACTCTTAACACTAACATAATGTGCTGAAAGCAAGAAGAGGATAGATGAATCCAGAATGCAACTACTTTTCAGACAACAACAATTATTATTCAAACAACAGAACAAATGAAGGCATTTGTTTTATTTTCAATCTAACACGTTATTTACATTCATAACAACAATCCCATGTCCATGTGACACAGGCTTATTTTGAACCAGAATACCAAGAATTCAGACAAAATGACAAATGACATATTAGTACACATTGCTTCATGAAATAATAATGCAATGTTCCTCTGCCCACCTAATAATGGCCGGTATGCATATAATAATGTTTCTTCATAACGCTGTGATGGCTACATTCATTTTATATGCAAAAGCCATCAGTTTTGTCAACTGATATATTATCCAAAGTGCTACAAACCAAACATGGCTCTTGCAGAACCGACCCAAGGGATCAATGTAAGCCCTGTAGCCTATGGGAGCTTTTGGAGGGCATCTCTTCATAATCAAAGAGCGTAAGTTTGTGAACTGTTTCTCTCCTTTGTCCCCTCCCTGTTACGTTCAGACATGAAGGGAGGAACAAGAAAATTTACAGTTTTTTGAAAGAATTCATCACTATGTACCTTGTGAGAATGAGACATAATAATATTGCACATGTACCACATGCAAAGAACGAAGTAGTTGAGACACATACTGTATGATGTATCGATGCCATCAATCAACATCACATGGTTGAAAACGGCAGGAAAAAAGACCAAAGCATCACAGAAGCATGCCACTCATAAACCAAATGTTTCCATCACCTGAGCTATATTGATATAGTTTGGAATTTCATAGATGCCTTAAAAATTAGGAATAACAGCAGATTCTAGAAATGTTTCACTGTATATGTTGAACATGAATACTTTGTTGTAGATTTGCGGCCTTACTTATTGTTTCATTTGCCCCCTGAGAATTAACTTGATAATATTTACGATACAATGGAAGTTGGTTTTGATGCTTATATATCACTCTTCAGCCTTGATTGACGAACCATTTGGGACGCATCAACCAAATGTAACATGATCCTTTGAGTATTTTGCGGGACTACGGGATCCATGTTTTCTGTCTCTTCAACATAATGATGTTACTTTTGAAGAATTACCACATTTCAGATTCCAGGGTATGTATTGGTGTAGGCTAAAGTAATCAACTCAGTTGTTTTTTCCATTTTCCACTAAAAGAGCTGCATAGCTATGATCATAAGTCTTGATTATGAGCCAGTTAACAGGTGCTCCCAATCTGTAAGAGGTAAAAATTCCTACATGACCAGAATGAGGCAAAATACTGAAAAAATGAAGCACAAAAGAGAGTGAATTAAAGTATGACTAAAGTACAATGTTGATTGTCAATGACTTGAGATACAGTGGGGTGCGAAAGTTTGGGCACCCTTGGAATGGGGTCAAATTTTTTCAAATTTCAGACAAACCATTTGCAGAATCTTTCCAATGTCAGTTGTGTGAGTGAAGGATATGCATGCACTCATTTTACCCAGAAAGAACAATGGAAGTATAAGAATGTAAAAAAATTTGGGTCTTTTTGTCGGATTTTGCATGTGCAAAAGTTTGGGCACCCCTGCAGATGCTGGTCTTGATTTTTCAATAGCTCTACATCAAAGCAATATAAAAGCTCTAAAATGCTTTGGATAATAATGTAAGCATCCCAACACTTCATTTTGAGTAAATCTTTTATTTTAATCCCAAACAGAGTGACTCCAAACTTTGCAGATTTCATGTACCCAAGGTACGTCAGATTATTTAATAAAATTTCAATTATTTTGAGTCCAGGAACTGACAAGGTCGATTTATCGTGTTTATTTTTCATTGCCTAAACATGGCAGATTAATCTTTGATGAAATTTTGGAGCAGCTCATACCTATATCCAACGAAAATGCCAAAAAGGCCACAAAAGTTCAACTTTCTGGGCATCTATGTCGAGTACCTTGGCTTTCCTTTAAAATATGTTTCCGAAACCTGCTGTTTTTTAGTAGTGTTGTGTAAAAATGACAATTTTGCAATTATTACAGCTGACATCCATGATTCTCGGCCTAGTTATTCTTGTCCTTGGAGAGTCAAAATTGTTTATCAAATTCTGGTGTATCGGAGCAATTCCATTTCAATGCATTTTTTGGCTCCCTTGTCTCAAACACCGCAGTGACTGATCCAGAATGCTTCCAAATAGCTAGATGGGTCCTTTGGCATGACTCAGATTAAGCTGTGTAATTGTGACACCTAGTATAGCTTGGCTTTTCATATCTGCATGCTGACGGTGGAAAGATGCACCAGTTGATCACATTCAGTGTCACAACTCTACGGGTCTATGAGGTTGACATATAAGATTTAATTGTTGCAAAATAGCAAAATTGACTAAATAGAAACAAAATTAACACCAAATTGAGTTTTTTTTTCGGCAAAAATAGTCCCTGGCTGGCAACACCAAGTTGAACTGCACATTATTATCTTAATTTTCCTCAATCTTAACTTAAATAAATAATGGAAATCTTAAATATTTTTGGTTATTTTAGATAAAATTTTAATTTTAGGTTAGGGAGAGGCTAATCAGGTCTCTTGGTCCAGAAATGTCCAAAACTTTCAATATAACTGGACATGTGAAATTGATGCCATAGGAACCACAAAGATGCAACCGTTTGAATCACTCTGTGAGGGAGCAAAATAAAAAATGCAATAAAAATAAAGTCCTGGGATGCCTACATTATTATCCAATGCATTTTAGAGCTTTTATATTGCTTTGATGTTGAGTTACATAAAATCAAGACCAGAATCTGTGGGGGTGCCCAAACTTTTGCACATGTAAAATCCGACAAAAAGATCCATATTTTTTTACATTTTTATATTTCCATTGTTCTTTAGGGGAAAGATTGAGTGCACGGGTACCCTTCACTCCCACAATTCACATTGGAAAGATTCTGCAAACGGTTTGTCTGAAATTTGAAAAAATGTGACTTCTCTTAAGGGTGCCCAAACTTTCGCACCCCACTGTATACAGTGGTCCCTGCATTGCAAAACCACCCCTTCTGTCGTCATGTAGTGGTCTCTCATCTGGACGCTGGTCCTCATGGGAGTGTAAAAAGCACTTGAAATACTAATTCGCACATTCCAAAGGTGGTAACGTAATTCAACTTGCTTTCACGACACAGGTTCTTATAAGGCAGGTACCACTACATACATATACCATTGATAAGAGTATTTTAACCAGATATTTGCAGTTCATGCAATTCTTGGAAATGGTTGCATCACAACGCAAGTGCAATCATTTCTTGCTTAGTCCTTATTAACTTTGAGAGTTACATTGGAGGACATTTCCAAATTGAGATTCTCATTTGTTATAAATGCCACTATAAAAACCACCCAAACATTTTGTGGTCTTCTTTTCTTAAAGAAATTTCAGGGAATTGAACCCTAAAATGCAAATACCTTCAGATAATAAAATTGTGACACAACTCCTAAGCCTTCATGATCTGTTTGCAAAGTATCACATCTCAAAGAGGCAAACCAAAGTGATGCATGGGTAAACATCGTTCTCCATGCCAAAAATTTTATGAAGGGCAACCTGAATAATTTGTTTCCTTTAAAGATGCAGAAGACGGCTGTGTTTTTTGTCACATTATAATAAAAGTTGCTTTTTCAAGTGATTATCAATTTTTGGAAAGATCAAACAGCAAGAAATATTTACAATTTAATTCTTCATGGGGTTCTTGAACTAATTGATTTTGAAATCGAATGTCTTTTCTTTTTCTTATTATAGGTTGCCTACAATGTCTTTGCTTGTATCAAGACAACAGAAAATAGTTCATTTTGATTAGAAAGTGAATTATTTTAAAAGGCAAGCAGTATCAAGTGAACATGCTGTTTACTCTCCTGTGCAATGTACATCAGAATGTTTACTCCACTTGCTATGTTCATTTAGCTCTTCTTAACTAATGAAAATCATCAATCATCATTATTTGTGAACAGAGTGGTACATTAATAGACAGCTGTAGTTCTTGTCAAAAATTGTAGTTACCTTATAATTTGGCACTCGTCTTGTGTGAACGAAATGATTGCATGATATTTGTTAATCAGTCATTGCGATGTTCAGAATTTCTCAAGAATCAACATCAAGATTAAAATTCTATGAAACGATTGCTTTTGTTTCATTTAGAATAGAAATCTCCTAGATTCATTCAGAATTTAAAAGCGAATCATCCAGGCTAAAACAAACATGGCAGCTTGAAGAAAAACCTTGTTTTCCCCTAAAATCAAAAGTGTAATTCACCCTTCAAACAAGAAATTCATCTGATTAACAACCAGACAAACGTGGCAGCTTCAGCTGAAAATTGCTAACCCAATTATTTTCTTTAGAAGGAGGATCTTGATGTTGTCAATATTTGAAGGTATTTAAGCAGAAAGAAAACCAAAATTGTTTCGAGAGATTTTTAGTGCATGATCAGCATCCAGCATGGCAAAGTTTTAAAAGAATGTCAAAATCAGACATTTCCCCCACTAAAACATCCAAAGCATGTTGTGACACAGTGATAGCAGTTACATTATAAATTGCCATATTTCTAGGAATTAATGGAATATTTAGCAATGATCTGGGCCGAACATTCCAACAAGTGTCATATATATAATCAGTGTAATTCAGTAGGCCTATACTCTTGTAAAAACCTAGAGCTTCTTTGTGCTGTGGCCATAATACTCTGCTGTATTTTACCTTATGCTCGTCATGCAGGCATTTTCACCCCGACAGATTGGGAGCATCCGTTAACTGGTTCCTAATCAAAACTTATGATCATAGTCATGCGCCTCTTTTTGTGGATGATGGGAACACTGTGCAGACATAGTAGTCTTTGACACTCACAATACATTTTCGTTCCAATGGTTTTTTGAACGTCATCATTGATATACTGATACATCTTCAAGAAAGAAGGACATTGTTTCCTTCTTATTATACATCTTTTCTCAATGTGGCTTCTCATTTCTATGTCGAGCACTCAGTCAAGCGCCAAACATGATTGAATATGCCTAACAAGAAACTTGACACTTCATGTTTATTTGAAATGCATATGGAGCAACTGGCACATCTACATATGCACAAGTAACACATGGAAATGATTAATAATGATTGTTCAGAACTTCAACTCTTAACACTAACATAATGTGCCCACAGCTAGAAGAAGATAGATGAATCCAGAATGCAAAGTTGTTCTACTTTTCAGGAAACAACAATTATTATTAATCAGCAGAAAGAAGGCATTTGTTTGATATTCAATCAAATACATCGTTTACATTCATAACAACAATTTCATGTTCGTGTGACACAGGCTTATTTTGAACCAGAATACCGAGAATTAAGACAAAATGACCAATGACATGTTAGTACACATTGCTTCATGAAATTATAATGCAATGTCTCTTTGCCCACCTTATAACGGCCTGTATGCATGGAATAATGTTTCTTCATAACACTATGATGGCTACATTCATTTTGCATGCAAGAGCCATCAGTTTTGTCAATTGACGTATTATCCAAAGTGCTAATGCAAACCAAACATTGCCTCTTGCAGAACAGACCCAAGGGATCAATGTAAGTCCTGTTGCCTATGGGAGCATATGGAGAGCATCTCTTTATAATTAAAGAGCGTAAGTTTATTAACTGTTTCATCATTTTTCTCCTCTCTGTAGCATTCTGACATGAAGGGAGGAACAAGAAAATTTGCAGTAAAAGTAGAAGTTGAGTCTAATAAGTCATGATCTTATCATTAGCCATTGTCTGGTTTTTTGCAACTATAGTCCAGTAGCATTAGCTCCATATTGGCATGTACCCGGAACAAATTAGTAACAAGCTGAAATTTTCAGGAAACGTTCAGAAAATTATCTAGAATAACATACTAAAAGTCCTCGAAAATCCTCCTATTGGCACCTTGGGAATTTAAGATGGCGTCCAAGATGGCTGACTTGAGCGTATACCATTTTTCGGCTCAAAATACTCTACAAATGCAATCAAAGTGTCGTGGATTTGATTCTCAAGACCATAGAATGAACTAGAAGAAGTTATTATGTAATCAAAAATTCAACATGGTATCCAAGATGGCCGACTTTATGTTTCTGTTATAGTCAGGTAGCCAGAGGGTTATTATACCCTGCACCGACGGATGAAGTTTTTTTCTCAATGGATTTGGGGTCCTTAGATCCTCCCTAAAACATAAATGGCGGGAAACGAGAGCGTATCCTTGAGCGTTTTGGGAAAATGGCCGAATTCAAAATGGTCGCCAAAACGTGCATCGGTCAGCCTAACTTTCTTAATTTTGGGCCTAGAAAGATGTGAAATACCTCTATTTCAGGTAAAATAGACACGGAGAACTCATTTGTCAGGTTTTTATGTGGTTAAGATCAACCTATTGGATATTATACGGAAAATATAATTTTTATCTTTCAAATTTACAATCATTTCTGTGTAAGTTGTAGTTTTATAAATTATTAGGTTTTTAATGCAAGTGCATGTCAAATTGTTTTTGACACTTATATATTTCTGTAAGATATATTATCAGTGGATTATCAGATGGTGCTATTCTGGATAATGCTGATACATTTAAGGTTATAACATTGACTAACATGTGATTTAAGATTGAATTGGCGTATAGACATTTTCATAATAATCGCTGACACAATTTGCATTCTTTGACTTGCAAATGGCTGTTTCAGTTCATACAGACTTCAATATGTCAAGAAAAAAGGCCCAATGTAATCAAAAACATAAAACACATGGGTATGCTCTGCATAAGGAACTACTAGACATAAATTAAATTGAATAATCGTTCTTCATACCAGATAAGATACCACAAATTCGCATTTTCAATTATTTCATCAAGAAAAGAACTGCTGAGATGAGATTTTTCTCCTGCACCTAAAACAGGACTATCTTTGTAGTGGAACTATAAATTTACTCACAATGCAATTTGACTCGAAGAGCTTTCAGAGACCATGCAGTCTCCTTCCTCAGTTCTAAGTGTGGATGTTGTTGTCACATGATGAGGTTTTGTAGTTGTAACATAACAAGGTGTTGTTGTTGTCACATGATGAGGTGTCACGTGGCATAAGGAGCCCCCGGTATATTACCGGGAGGGTGTGACTATCCTTTGTGTTGGACCTCCCTTTGACTTAATATATAAGTCAATGAAAGGGTTTTTGCTTTTGCCAAATCTGCCGATTCCATTGCATCGTTGGTCATTGCAAACCCGCATGTTTGACCAACGAAAGTGAAAAAGGAAGTTAAATTTTGAAACGGGTTTGCAACAAATCAAAGAAAAATGCAATGATAGGAATGACTGGAGGAGCGCAAGAGCAACTGAACATGTTAATAGTCAAGACCGCAAGTCTCCATGCAACACATCATTTATGGTACCACAAATGGTATTATTCCAGATTCTTCAGTGATTTTGCAGATACAGAGATTCTCATGCAGAATGTTTCTGAATCTGAGAGCAGTGTTAAGAAAGGCATGAGAACAAGCAAGTGCGATACCACAAGAAATGGGACTTCGTCCAGTTGAAAGAATGGTACTTTGAACCTAGAGGTAGAGGAATGAGATGGTTTACCTTCCTAAACTTTTTAAAATTAGCTTTGTGACTCCAGGATTTGGAGATTTTTCTAGCACCACCTATTGCTCCATTATTTTCTTCACAGAAGGACTCAATTTTTGAAAGGAGGAGGACATAGGTCTAGGAGAGGCCATGTCGATCATAAATACTATAATTGCTTTTTTATGGCATCTGAGGAATTGGTGGCCAGAAAGCAACCATTATTGGGATCACACAACAATGTCAAAGGATGTTCCTGGTTCATGTTGGACGAAAAGTTCGACATAATGATGATTGCATTCAGAGCAAAATTTCAATTTTAACAAACACTTGACATTATTTAATTCATAGTGTATAATTTTGGCGCAGATCCCACCTGCTGTGGAACTGTTTTTCATCATGTTACGGCTGTTACCTAGTCACTGCAGTGGTCCATCTGACCAGCAGATGCAGTTCCATGGCAGAGACTCCCAAAGAATATAAAAAGATGACAATAATGTCATATCAATGCCAAGAAGTTCGGTTGCAGACTATGATACTTTGATTTACAAACAATTTCATCGGCTGTTGCAGCCATTGGTTACTGCTGTTTGAACTGCATTTCTTCACACCTAAAACCTTGTCACAAAAATAGTGCTGCCTCTTCCCATTAGCAGGTATGAAGAGATTGTTCGGACAGGAACATCGATTCTTCAGGAGATATTCAACATCATTTGGGACTTCATCATACAAATGATTGTTTTCAAGCCATAAGAGCTCCCTTCTTATTTGTCTGAGAGCAAAATCTGTTGCTGTAGTCTCCAGACTCTCCTCTTAATATTCATTGTTTATATTTAGGGTAACATTAGAGCTTTCTGTGAACAAAATAGTGGAGCAGATACTCTCTCATTAACTCTCTCAATCTGCCCTATTACAGAAGAATCCGGAATAACATAGTTTTTGGTACCACAAATTGGTTGCTTGGAGATGGACTGTTATTATGTCCAGTATCTTGCACTCCTCCAGCCTCCTCCAGCCTAATTGTCATTCCTTTCATTGCATTTTCCTCGATTTGTTGCAAGGCTATTTCCAACTTCTACTTTGTTTCTCAGTTTTTTGGATCAAATATTCTGGTTTGCAATGAACGAAAATGCAGCGGATGGCAGATTTGGCAAAAGCAAAAACACTTACATTGACATTAGGTGCAGGAGAAAAATCTGATTTCTTCATCTCAGCAGTTCTTTTCTTGATGACAAAATAAGAATGCGAATTTGTGGTACCTGATCTGGTATGAAGAACCATTATTTCAATTTAATTAATTTCATACTTCTTAATGCAGAGCATTGCCATGTTTTTATGTTTATGATTCAATTGGACCTTTTGCCTTGACAGATTGAAGTCTGTTTGACCTGAAACAGTCATTTGCAAGACAAAGAATGTAAATTGTGTCAGCAATTATTGTGACAATGTCTGTACGCCAATTCAATCTTAAATCACATTTTTGTCATTATAACCTTAAATGCATAGGCAGTATCCAGAATAACACCTGCCCATATACCTATGTTAAAGAAATGTACAAGTGTCAAAAACAATTTGACTTGCATTTAAATTAATAAACCTAAATAATTTATAAAACTATGACTTACATTGAAAATGATTGTAAATTTTAGGGATAAAATTATATTTTTCCACATAATATCCAATAAATCGGTTTTAACAACAAATGTATCTAAAAACCTGAAAAATGAGTTCCCCATGTCTATTTTGCCCTAAATAGATGTATTGTACATCTTTCTAGACCCAAAATTAAGAAAGTTAGGCTGACCGATGCTCGTTTTGGCGGCCATTTTGAATTCCGACCATTTTCTCAAAATACTCATGGATACGCTCTCGTTACCCGCCATTTATGTTTTATGGAGGGTCTAAGGACTACAAATCCATTGAGAAAAAATCCTTATCTGTCGGTGCAGGGTTCAGGAAAAAAATCAAGTTTGGCTGCCTGACTACATAAATTCCGCCATCTTGGATACCATCTTGAATTCCAAATTACATAATACATGCTTCTAGTCAATTCTCTGGCTTTGAATATTAACTTCCAACACTTTGATAACATTTGTAGCATACTTTGAACCAAAGAAGCAACAAAAACAGTCAAGTCAGCCATCTTGGACGCCATCTTGAATTCCCAAGGTGCCAATAGGAGGATTTTCGAGGACTTTTAGTATGTTATTCTAGACAATTTTCTGAACGTTTCCTGAAAATTTCAGCTTGTTACTAATTTGTTCCGGGTTAAATCTAATGCTCCTGGACTACTATTCATCAGTATGTATCTTGGAGACACAAAATATATCACACATGTAGTCATGTACCCCTTGCTATGAAGAAAGCAGTTGAGTCACATACTCTACAAGTTAACAATGCCATCAATCAACATCACATGTTTGAGAATGGCAGAACACAAGACCAAAACATTAGACAAATATACCACTTGTAAACATAATATTTCTAGCTCAAGAGTTTTCTGCATACAAAAATAATTAATACGTAACGGGCGGATCCTAGAAATTCTTCACTGTATATTTTCTTCGGGGAGTGATTTTGTTGTTGACTCATAGTCTTATGAAATTATTGTTTCATCTCTCCCCTGACAACTTGATAATATTTGCAATACAATGTAAGTGGGTTTTTGATGTTCATATCACTCTTCAGCCTTGATTGATGAGCCATTTGGGACACATCGGCCAAATGTTACATGGTCCTTTGAGCATTTAGTGGGACTTGAGGATGTTTTCTGTCTCTTCGTTCTGTAAAACATTATCACATTTCGTATTGTAGAACATGCAGACTTTAACTTTTCTAAAAAGGAACCTAGCTATCCTAATTGAAGTCGGAATTATGCTAAAACATAGGTATATTCAATTGTTTATGATAAATTCTAAGTTTTAGTAAAACCACAGATATAATATGTATGGTTGTAAGCAGCAGCTATGTTACCCATCTTCCACTAGAACAGCTGCATAACTATGACCATAATTCTTTATTAGGAACCAGTTAACAGATGCTCCCAATCTGTCGGAGGTGAAAATTCCTGCATGACCAGTATAAGGCAAATTACAGCTTAATATTACTGCAGCACAAAGAAGACTCGTTTAGGAGTACTATAGTATGACAAAAGTACAATGTTGAGCACATGAAATATACCACAACATTTTGTAAAAGTATTTTTACAAGATATTCGCAATAAAATCTACAGTTCTGTCAATACTTGGAAATGGTTACTTCACAATGCAACTGCAATCATTGCTTGCTTGGTCCTTATTAACGTTGAATTCTACATTGGAGGAAATCTTTAATTTGATATTTACATTTGTTATGCCCAACATACATAAAAATGGCTCAAAAAATTTTTGTGGTGTTCTTTTGAAAAATTTCAGGGAATTGACCCAAAAAAGCTAAAACCTTCAAATATTGAAATTGTGACAAAACTTGTAAGCCTTCATGATCTGTTTGCAAAGTATCACATGTCAAAGAGACAGACGAAAGTGATGCATGGGTAAACATCGTTCTCCATTTCAGAAATTTTATGAAGGACAAACTGATTTCATAATTAGTTTCCTTCAAAAAATGCAAAAGACACTCCGTTTTAGTACATTATACATGTAATAAAAGTTGCTATTTTGAATCATCAGAATGTTTTGGAAAATCAAGCACAAGAAGCATTTGTGGTGTAATTCTTCATGGGGTTCTTATACTAATCAATTTTGTAAGTTGAATGTATTTTCTTTCCCTATATATATAGGTTATCTACTCATTTGCTTGTATCAGGACAACAGAAAATATTTCATCTTGGATTTGAAAGAAGAATTATAAGTATACTTTGTACTCGCCTGTGCGATTTACGTCACTGTTTACTCCACTTGCTGTTTTGCGAGTGTATTAAACTATTCTACACCAATGAAAATCATTACAGCCTTCCACTTTGATATAGACACAATGAGGATCAGTTCACTGTGAAAAATGCATTTCTTGACTAATGATAGCTGATGAAGTGTAATTTTCTCCACATCAACATGGGAAACATAGAGGCTGTTTGATTAGTCATGATCAATAGAAGGCCATTTGACTTGTCAAAACTGATTTCAGAGTGAAAATCATATACATAATCCTTTCGTTTGGCTTTCACCAACAAGCGGGATTAGTCTCCTTAAATCAAATTAACATTGAAAGTATTGGGTATGATCATGACACATCATCACTGAGTGGTAACTTAATCAGACATATGTAGCTCATGTTAAAAATTGTAGTTGCCTAATAATTTGGCGCCCGGTTACCCCGATCGATATGTGTATGAGAAGTGATTGCATAATATTTTAAAATCAGTTATTGTGATATTCAGCCTTTCTCAATTATTGGAATCACAAAGAATATTCTATAATAGAGATTGCTTCAGTTTTAAAAAAGATGAATCTCTTAAATTTAATCAGAATTTAAAAGTGAATCATCGAGACTGAAACAAACATGGCAGCTTTACGAAAAACCTCTTTTTCTCCCAAAATCAAAAGTGCAAACTCACCCTTCAAACAAGAACTTCATCTGATTAACAGCAAGACAAACCTGGCAGCATCAACTGAAAATTGCTAACCCAATTACTTTCCTGAAAAGAGGATTCTGACGTTGAAGAATGTTTGTCTTCAGTGATTGGGCTTTTTAAAGAATTAAAGTGAAGATTGAATTAGATACAATTTGAGAATTCAGAAGAATTGTTCTAACTGTATAAGATATCATCACCTTGAATTAAAAAGTCAAGATTGAATTTGAAACAGCGTGAGAATTTGGCAGAATTGTTTTGACTGCATTGGATTTCTGTTGAATCTGTTAATGCAAAGACTTTTGATTTCAAGCATTCTTGTGTTGCCAATGTATGTAAAATCCTTAACAGTCTTGATTGTAGCAAGGCTACTGGTTATGACAAAATTCCTGCAAAAGCAATGAAATGTAGTAGCAATGTCATGGCTCCTATATTGTGTAACACTATAAACAAAATGATTGACCAGAGCATGTTCCCAGACTCCCTCAAAAAAGCTGAAGTAATTCCTGTACACAAATCTAAATCAAGGCTGTCATGGACAAATTTTAGGCCGGTAAGCATTTTAACATGTATCTCCAAAATCTTCGAGACTGTCCTAGCCAATCAAATGCATCCCCATTTGGAATCGGTGTACTCAAAATATTTGTCAGCTTATCGGAAAGACATGGGATGCCACTCAGTACTTTTACATGCCACCGAAACATGGAAACATGCTCTGGACAGAAAATTGTACGTAGGCATAATTATGTCTGACCTGTCTAAGGCCTTCGATTGCCTGCCGCACACCCTTCTTGTTGAGAAATTAAAACGATATAATTTCAGTAATGATGCGAGCGATCTCTTAAAGAGTTACCTCACTGGCAGAAGTCAGAGAGTTAAGGTACAGAATAACACCAGCGAATGGGCTATTCTCAACAAGGGTGTGCCGCAGGGAAGCGTGGTCGGTCCACATTGTTTTAATCTTTACGTGAATGACCTTCTGTTGTTGCTAAGCGATAGAAATATCACCCCATGTAACTATGCGGATGATACTAGTATCTCGGTTACTGGAAAAACAAAGGCAGAGACTATTGCTTCTATTAGAGAGTCTCTTGGAATACTAGTTAAGTGGTTTGATGAAAATTTAATGAAAGCCAATGTGAGCAAATTTCAATTTATGTTACTATGTCCAAATAACAAGGAAAACTTAGAAGTTCATGTGGTTAATGCTAATGGTATTACTTTGGAAAGCCAAGATGGAGCCAAGCTGCTCGGAGTGTATGTCGATAGGAGTCTGAATTTCAACAAGCATGTTAGACAAAAATGTACCAAAGCGAATGCCAAACTTCAGGCGTTAAAACGCCTTTCAAGATACCTTACTGAGGACTGCAAGCTTACAATTGTTAGAAGTTTTATTCTGTCACAGTTCTTATACTGCGCAGCATTGTACCATTTTAGCAGTAAACGTCTTAAGGACAAAATGGAGATGATTCTTTTCAGGGGCCTAAGATTTGTATACAATGATTACGAGGCACCCTACTTAGAACTCTTGGCGAAGGCCAATATGGACACTATCGAACTTAAAAGAGAAAAATGTATTTTACAGGAAATGTTCAAATGTTTAAGGGGCATAGGGCCCAAATACATGAATGACATTTTTAAAGTGAGGTCTATGGAATCAAGAAGGGGACCCTCCTTCCTTGTCCCTAGCGTCAGAACGACCATCTACGGCCTGCATTCCCTCAGATCGCTGGGGCCCAGGCTATGGAACAGCCTCGATACCAACACGAAGACATTAGTAAACACAAATCCTGGTATCAATCGTCTAAATTTAGACAAGTATAGAGGTGTTCAATGCAAGTGTGCTTTGTGCAGAAATGACTCTTAATTTTTCAATTTTACAATTTTATATTTACATCCCACACTGTTTTTATCCATTAATTAATTGTTACTATTCAATTGTTTGTTTGGCCTAGTCGGCAAATAGCTTCAAGCTAATGTTTTCGTGTAACCTGTGCGTCGACTTAAAATAAACATTTGTCTATTGTCTATTGTCTATTCTTTACCGATAAGAAGCGAATACCTCCATTGACAAATTATGTTATTGCACACTGTTTCATGAAATTATAATGCAATGTTTCTCTGCCCACCTCATAACGGCTGGTATGCATGGAATAATATTTCTTCATAAAGCTGTGATGGCTACATTCATTTTTTATGCAAGAGCCATCAGTTCTGTCAACTGATGTATTATCCAAAGTGCTAATACAAACCAAACATTGCCTCTTGAAGAACAACCCAAGGGAACAACGTAAGTCCTGTTGCCTATGGGAGCTTATGGACATTATGGAGAGTCTCTCTGTATAATTGAGGAGAGTGAGTTTTTAACAGCTTGTCTCCTCTGTCCCCTTTCATTTGTGTTCAGACCTGAAGGGAGAAACAAACAATTTTGCAGCAAAAGTTATTGCTCATGAGTCATGGTACCATGTCCATATCATTAGCATGAGTACTGTACAATTTATTTTGTATTTTTATCACATCCTCTATAATTAAGATTAATCTGAACTTGTTCAAAATATTCTCGTAAAAGGATGTACAGTATATATCGATTTGCTATCATGATTTAAACACATAGTGAAGACTAGAATTTCTATTGTAAATTTAACATTACCGGACATTATGGACAATATTGGAGAGTAAGTTTGAGCAGCTTGCCTACTCTGTTTATTTCAGTTGCTTGTGAAGACTGCTGGTTAAGAAAACTTTAGTGACCGACTGCACTGTCCTTTATTGCTCTTTATTTCCTTCAAATCTGTGAAGAAATCTAATACAGTTTGAGCTATTCCTCTAAATCCCAAAATTGCATCTATTTCAATCTTGAATTTCTATAATTCAATAAAAACTCCAGTCACTGCAGACAAACTCTCTTCAATGTCAAGATCCAGTTATGAAGAAAACAATTTAGTTAGCAATTTTCAGCTGGTGCCATAAGGTTTGCTTGAAGTGGAATAAGCACTTTGGATTATGTGAAAAAACATGGTTTTTCTTCAAGCTGTCTTGTCAGTTTTAGTCTGGATGGTTTATTTTCCAATTCTGATTGAATTTAAGAGCAATTGCAATAGATTAATTTGTTATTGGCGTCGATAGTGGAGAAGGGCCGAACCCCACATATCACGGATTTGAAATGTTTATCGGCCATTTCCTACCGTACTACACCAAGAAAATTGCACCGAGTGCCAAGTTCACTCACTGTGCATCACAAAAGAGACTACAAAGTACGTTCAGATGACACTGTTTGTCTTTTATAATAAGTTTTCCTTCAAATCTAATAAGAAATATTTTCTATTGACTGGATTCAAACAAATGAAATCATAAATCTGTCCTACCTTTCGATCTTTTGAAACTTTATGATAATTTTAGAAAGAATTTTATTATAATTAACCAAATTTTTTCTATGACAAAAAGAATTTCTTGTGCATCTTTAAAAGAAACCAATTATGGCACCAGGTCGCCTTTCTTAAAATTCTTGACTTGGAGAATGCCACCAAATTTCAAATTGTATCTAATTCAATCTTCATTTTAATAAATTAAAAAGCCCAGTTGCAGACAAAATTCTTCAATGCTAATATCCTAATTGGGTTAGCAATTTTCAGCGGATGCTGCCCGGTTTGTCTTGCTATTAATCAGATGAAGTTCTTATTTAAAAGGTGTTTTTGCACTTTGGATTTTGAGAGAAAACAAAGTTTTTTATTTAAGGTTCTATGTCGGTTTTAGCTAGGATTATACATTTTAAAAAATTTAAGAGACTGCTCTTTTAAAAGAAGGTACATGGGAGTACAGAGTGTGTTCAGTTGACTCTGCTTATCTTTTATCTTATTTATTTGTTTCAACTCCCATAAGATGGGAAAAAATGTAAAAGCATACAATATATATATATACAAATTAAAATTGATGAAAATATATATGTTAACAGTGTAAAGTATAAAACAAGTTAAAAGCAAAATAATATAATAATTCTTCCATCACATTGAAAATGAAATATGTTCCGTTGTCTTGATTCAATTTGAAAAAGCAACTTTATTTCAACAGACAAAATTTTCTAAATGACAACAAAAGAGAGTCATCTGTGTCATTAAAGGAACCAATTATGGAATCAATTTGTCCTTCATAAAATTTCAACAGAGGACAATGTTTACCTCCGCATCACTCAGGGTTGTCTCTCAGAGATGTGATACTTGGCAAACAGATCATGAAGGCTTTGGAATTTTGTCACAATTTTCATGTTTGAAGGTATTAGCATTTTAGGGTTCAGAACCAAATTTGCTCCAATTACATTTTGAAAAAAAAAGAATATCGTGCTGTGAATGATTTTCTAGTGCTTGGCATAGAGCATGGCAAAATTGCACATCAGACTTTTTTTTTTACTCATTTCACTTTTAAGTAACTTATGGACCAAATATAATGTTTTCAGATATTGCTTTATTTCTAGGCATTAAATAAAATTATTTCGATTGAAGGATTTTGACAGAATAGTCTTACAACTGGTATACGTTAACACTGTACGTAGCCTTAAACCTAGGTGTACTACTATAAATACTACAACTTCTTTGTGCTGCGGCCATAATACTCCGCCGAATTTTGCCTTATGCTCGTCATGCAGGAATTTTCACCTCTGACAGATTGGGAGCATCTGTTAACTGGCTCCTAATCAAGACTTATGGTCATAGTTATGCAGCTCTTTTAGTGGATGATGGGAACACTGTGGATATTATAGATCAGCAGACCTAACTGCTCCCGTACATACGAAGTTTGTGGTTTCCCTAACACTTAGCATTCATCATCATTTGTCATATGAAATTAAATACATAAATCTACCACTGCTAATATGTAGAATACACAATCTACTTGTTGGAATTGTAGAAAGGTGAGAAATGCCTAAATGTCACATATCCTCTTGACATCTACATAACTTACTCTGGTCAAGTAAAGAGAAACATTCTCTTGCGCCAAAAAAACCTAACAGGAGCAGGTAACATTTGGTTGATAATTCCCAGTAGGATCATCCGTCAAAGCAAGTAAGCATCAAAACCAAACATTCATCATTATAATAATGTGAATATGACCAGCTTCTGGGAGAGGGGGTGACGCACTGACGCGGATGAAAAACCATGATGATGAGACTACGGATCTACAACACATGGAAGTTCTTATTGATGATTGTTTAACACATAACAACAAACTACTATAAAATGAGTGATGAAGGATATGAGAGGGCAATTACCACAAGAAGGTTTTTCCTGAACACTATATTTTAAAAAGGCTGATTCGTAGCATGCATTTAATAAGAAACAACATCATTTACTTACATGACAACAATCAAATGTTTATGTGACAATGAGCGGGAAAACCTGGAAATAAGACAAAATGACAAATGACATGTTAGTACACACTGCTTCACGAAATTATAATGCAATGTCTCTTTGCCCACCTCATAACGGCCTGTATGCATGGAATAATATTTCTTCATAACCCTGTGATGGCTACATTCATCCTGTATGCAAGAGCCATCAGTTTTGTAAACTGATGTATTATCCAAAGTGCTAATACAAACTAAAAACTGCCTCTTGGAGAACAGGCCCAAGGGATCAGTACGAGTACGGCTGACTGTTGCCTGAGCACCACACCTATACATATTTGAGGAGTAGGTAATTGTTGCAACCTTTAGTTGCTCTTGGATGTTGCAAGGAGAAATGAGGATGGACAGGAATTACTGCTGTTTTGTGGCTCATGATGTGTCATCCTTGCTAAAAATATAATAGCGTACGCGTTTGTTTAGGACGGAAAAGTCAAAATCAAAATGAAGCCATTTGATGTGTTTTTTAATTGTTTTTTTTTTGTTGGGAATACTGTTGTTTTAGTACACGCAGTAATGTAATATAGTAGCAAGTGACACCCCTCTGAATGCTTTGTGGTAAATTGAAAGGAGAAAAATATACTTAAGTAAGTGCAAAAAACAATGAAACAGAGACGAATAGTTATTTTGAGGAAGTCAAAGAAAGAATGCTGATGAGTTGTCAACTTTTTGTTTCGCTTCAAAAGTACCGACTGTGATTCATTACTTCAAATATTTCCTCTTTCCTCTGAAAATATCCCTACTTTTTAATTGCTGGTTAAGCAAGAGACACAATTGAAAAGTTTAAGCAATAGAAAAAAACATTAATGTCGATTGTTCAATAATGACAAATGCTTGCCTCCAATATTTCCTATTAAGATTTTTGAACACTTCCTTCATTTTTAAGATTCTTGTATTCTTCTGCAAACTGATCAAGTGCATGCCCAGAATGTTTACAATGGAGAGAGGAAAAGGCTGATGACATTTTGATTAGCAATATTCTGTTCTGCGTCATGATATTTGATCCCTGTCAGCTGAATTTCAATTTGGCTGAAATCATTGTGTGACCATGAAAAACAAGTGCATTGCAATAGTTAGGCAGGAATCTATTTGGGCTCTTGTTAGTTTTGCAATGTTCTCATCTGCACAGTAGCACCATATAAATTTGCAGATTAATAAATTTAGTTGCACTCCAGCAATATCTATATAGAATATTAGTTTGTTGGTCGGCAGCTGTGCAATCAACGATGTATTTTAATACAAGAGGATTCTGACAGCACTAAATTGTCCTTTCTAAAAAAAATTCACTCGTGGAGATAAGTCTGAAGGGCACTGGAATTGCATTTGCCTCCGTTACTGCAGAAGTGATACACTCTAAAAAAATTCAGACAAAATTGGTTTTTTAGATTCTAAATGGTTTTTTGAAAAACCAGCTTCAATGCAAAAAACCAAGACGGATTTTTTGAATTTAAAAAACCAATTTTTTCCCCACATTTTTTAGAGTGTAGTCCAAAGCTCTGTGCAGTGCATATCTTGTTGACTGAATTTCATCACAACTTTTAGTCACAGCATGGAACTTCTGTTGTCACTTCCATCTGCTTGGCTGTCCATCCTGATTCCAGCTCAATCTCTTCTAATTTACCATGTGGCATAAAAAACTACTATTGGTAAAGGACAATATTGGACAATTTACCTCATTTTTTTTTTCAAGAACAATTTGAAAAATGTGATTTCTGGGGTCAAGCAATATAGTTTTCATTCTTTAGATTTCTGGGATCTTCTCAAAACTCCATGCACTACTTCAAAAAATGTTGGACGAAGGAAAAACTGGGATCGTAACTTTTTATTATATTCTCCACTTGGATTGTGTCAGCCAATCACAAGCGAGTATTCTTGGATAATATCATTGCTATATTATGCTGAGAAAAGTTATATTGGATCCTGAAAAGTTATATTGGATCCTAAAAAAGTTATATTGGATCCGAGACAGTTTTTAAATGAAGAACAATCAGCTCCCTACTTGTTGTTCAATTGTGACGTCACCACTGATGATGTCATAATGGTCAACTTGTCATTATGACATCACAACTGATGACGTCATGAGAGCATACTGACAATGCACTTGGTGACGTCACCATTGCCTGCTCTTTCATGGTTTGAACACTAAAAATTACTGCTGCATGTAATGTAAGCCTGGGGTAGAATTTATTAAATACCCTTCTAAATTTTGCTATTTTTTTTTTCTTTTCAATTGAGAGGGGAAAAATGCTACCTTAGCAGCATATCCTGAAAATTCAAAACATCTGATTGCATATTTTTGACCATTTTGCAGCAAGTCAACTTAAAAGGAAAATATAACTTATATTGGATGGAGAATATATAAGATATCGGATGGTAAGTCGTCCAATATAGAGTATAATTGGATTCTGAAAAGTTATATTGGATTCGGCTGCGCCTCATCCAATATAACTTTTCTTCATCCAATTATACTCTATATTGGACTCCTTCCCATCCAATATTTATATAATGTCAAACAAATAAGTACAACAGTTGTAATTCATTTTTTTCCATTGCCAGAAAAATTGTGGGTTGGTCTAAGCGAGACCCTAAAAATAAATTATGTCCAGCCCTAAGCAATTGTATGCCTTCTCAATCCTTCATCCCAGATCATCCAATGAATTTGGAACTTTCATTTACATTTTTACATTATTATGTGTTGAAGAATCATCAATTCAGGTTTGTGTGTGTCAGGCCTGCATATTACATGGATGGCACCAAATACCCATACTAAATCATCACTTGGTGTAAAAGTAACTGACAGATCATAAGGAGTAATTTGTCATTTTGTGCCTTTTCGCATCTACAAAATCTTCAAGGTGCAAGAGATGAGAAGTTGTTGTTCTCATCTTCTTGATATCCTGCTGAAACGGATGAGTCTGAAAGAGTGGATCGCTGGATGGATGATCGGAGCTTTACGTCCTGTATTTATGCACTTGGTTGGCTAATTAGGACAGGAGGAGGACACAGCAATTAGGAGAAGGATGATTGAAACAGCTGTCCAACATAGGCAAAGGTGACCCAGCAAGAGCTGGTTTCGAACCCTGGACCCAGCGATTGGCAGTCCAGCATGCTACCACTAGACCAACCCTCCCCCCAGTCAGAAAGAGTGATTGCACAAGAAAACCTTGCCTTTACATATTCACCTTGCTGGCAGATGCCGTATTAACCAAAATTGTATTCCATAAATATATAAGACTAGTCAACGCTGTAAGTCGGGGTGGGGGAGGGAGACCCAGGAGTTGTAATTATTTATTTTGACCATGCAACGTAAGAAAAATATTGATTTCTTATAATAAAATTATATTTATAAAAAAATCCTCCCCCTAGACGTTATTTATTTTAAGACCGCCAGTAGACTCGGTGTAACTTGTGTTTGGCAAACTGCGCATAATAGCTCTTCGTGTCGTGTCTCGAAGAGCAACGTGTACATAATCCAGACCCACCCACTAGTCAAGCAGTGAACTAAAAGCTGACTTTTGTTTCTCAGAAAGCTAAACCTAAGAACTTTACTGCTATTTCTTACTTAATGTACATGTATACATTGCATGTTTTTCCTTTAACTTTGTTCTGCAAACTGCTCGCTTAAAGCAGCAATCAAATGTGACGAACTGACCTGAAATTCAGTAAAACACGTGCACTTTTCCCACATTGGTATGACTCACTATATTTAATCAAAAGGCTGCCTTCCTTTCTCATGTTGCATAAGTGCAGATAGAGGAGTCAATTTTAGATGCTTCGCACAGCGTGTTTGACACTAAAGTCAAGACATTTTATTTTGGCAGTAAGTTTTTAGCCAGTGAAACAATCCATGATTAAGTCTGAGATTTAATTTTTGGCTTATTAGGGTGAGCATACCATGACTAAGCATGATTTGGACTAAATTGATGTCCTATGATCCCCCAGCTACATCATGCAGGCACTTACAATGCTAAATTGCTGCTGCTCTTCAGCACATTTTGAGCTATTTTTAGCCTTCTGTTGTGATATCATCAGCATTGTTGGCTCTATGACATCACTGAAACAATGGTGACGTCACAACAGCAGCAATAGAAGAAAATGGCTTCTTGAGCTGTGTTGACAGCAATGTTATCCCAATGGGATTACCTCAAAACTATAGCTACAACATGCCAATACTTAAGGTAAGGTATGTTTTTAATTATCAGCCAAAAACTTACTGCCACAAAAAAATGACTTGACTATAAGTATCTGTCGACATGTCTCGATTGACACAGACTGATAAATCTGTGGTTATCTACTGTGAACTTTTTTTCCTACAATATTGATACTTTTTAAAACTAAATATATAGATTTAACTGCAGGAAAAGTTGCTTTACTCTGTAAATTCAATTTGCATGATAATTGTTTGTCACAATTAATAATTTTGATTTTTAGTAAAGGTATTACTATAGGACTGCAAAAGCCTCTCCTTTGTGTAGTGCTGCAGTCATAACATTCTGCTGTATTCTGCCTTATGCTCGTCATGCAGGAATTTTCACCTCTGGCAGATTGGGAGCATCTGTTAACTGGTTCCTAATCAAGACCTATGGTCATAGTTATACTGCTCTTTTTGTGGATGATGGGGAAACTGTGCAGATAATAGCTCAACAGTGCCACCTCTCCCCATACCTGTGTAGTCTATAATTTGGCAAAGTCTCAGCCTATCATGCTTATGACAGCATTGGCAAAATATGAAACCTAAAAATGAATTTCTTTCTAACTAGCCTACTGCAATCTGCAAAACCTGTTATTCATGGTCGCACAATATTTTCAGCCAAGCCAAAATTCAGCTGACAGAGATCAAGTATCACTGCACAGAACAGAATAATGCCAATCAAAATGTCATTAGCCTCTTCCTTTTCTCCATTACATTCTTGGCATGTATCTGATCAGTTTAGGGAAAAATACAAGAATCATAAAAATGAAGATTTAGACAATTTCAAAAGGAAACATTACAGGCAACCATTTTTCACAGGGTCTTGGAAACAGAACACACAACTTCGCAGCAATGAATGCAATCAAACTCCACTGTATAAACTCTGAAGCAGCCTAACTTGTGTTTGTTAAACTGCATTTAACACTTCTTATCATGTCATTTAGATACGTACCAGACCCAGCCACCAGTCAAGCATTCAACCTGCAGTTGATATTTTCTCAGAGACAATTGAAGTCTATGCAACTTATGGAACACTACTATTTCTTACTTCTATCTGTATATTGCATGCACGTTTTTCATTCAATTGCTGAGTAAACTGCTCATTTAAAGCAGAAATCAAACAGACTAAACGGAATTTCACTGAAATGCATGCCCTCTTCCCACATGATAAAATGGGAAGACTCAATAAATTTAGCAAATCAAAAATAGCTTTGCATTTCTCTTGGTACATGAGTGCAGGTAAATAAGTCAATCTTAGATGCCTTGTACAGGTAAATTACAACTTAACTCAAAAATTTCTTGTACGCTCGGATAAACAATATTGATCTGTGGAAATCTTCATTGACAAAAACTGGCCAATTCATGGTGATCTGTTGTGATATGTTATCATAAATAAAATGTAACGTTGACAAATTTTATCTTTGCACCAAATAACTTCTGAATGTGTTGCATTGACCCGTAGGCCTATATTCAGTTCCATGATAATTTTGTGGGTTCTTTAACGTGCAACATCGATTTTCACTAAAAGTCATACCATTGTAGTAAATATGTCTCTCCTTTGTGCTGCAGCCATAATATTCTGCTGTATTTTGCCTTATGCTCGTCATGCAGGAATTTTCACCTCCGACAGATTGGGAGCATTTCTTAACTGGTTCCAAATCAAGACTTATGGTCATAGTTAGGCAGCTCTTTTAGTGGATGATGGGAGCACTGTGTAGATAATACCTAGCAGTGCTGCTTACTAGTGCCTATGGAGTCTGTGGTTTGGTAAAGTTTCTGCCTGTTATGCTAATGACAGTATTGGCAAAAAACGTTAAGCTAAAACGGATTCCTTGCTAATTATTTCAAAGGGAAAACTTCTTATTCATGATCGAACAATATTTTTGCCAAACTAAAATGCAGCTGACAGGGATCAAATATCATGACACAGAACAGAATAATGCTAATCAAAATGTCATTAGCCTCTTCTTTCTCTCCATTACATTCTGGGCATGCATTTGATCAGTTTGCAGGGGAATACAAAAATCCTTAAAATGCAGAGATGTTCAAAAATGATAAAAGGAAATATTGGAGGCAAGCATTTGTCACTGAGACTTAGAGACAAAACAGAACATTTTAAAGCAGTATGGATACTCTCAAGGTCCAAAATATGAACTCTGAAATCTGAATAGGCTAACTTGTGTTTGTTAAACTGCACATAATATCTATTTGTGTCATGTAGTGGGCAGCTATCCAGACTCAACCACCAGTCAAGCAGTGAACATACAGTTGATTTTTTTTTCTCTGAGAAAAAATTAAACCTGAGCAACTTGCTGCTACTATTTCTTTCTTTAATCTGTATATTGCATGTTTTTCGTTTAATTGCTGTGACAACTGCTCATTTATAGTCCTTGTCATATTTACGTGGAATCACAAGTTCTTTTCTATGCTGTTGAACTGTGATGTCAGAGATGACTCTATTCTAGCATTGCAATATATGTAAATTAAATACAAGCTGTGATGTCATTTTAAACTGGGTCAGATTCCCCAGCATCTAACCAATGTGAATCCACCAAACTGAGCATCACAGTTTCAACTCAGTGTCAGAGTTTTATCTGGGTCTGGGAAAACCCATGCAAGTTTGACATCACAGCATCTCAGCCAATGGGCTGCCAGAACAAATATACATGACATAAGCCATGTGTTTACAAACTAATTGTCAAAGCCTTCTGTTTATACCAACTTCCATCAAAGTATAAAGTTGTAAGTTAGCAAGCTTGTAGATTAATCAAACAACTCTGTGGGGATTATAACAGTTGTCTACTGTGAATGCTCACAAAGCTGCCCTTTGGTAGGATCAGACTGGTGATTGCTGTGATAACTTATTGGGATCACAAATTTAATGCTTCCTTCAATATATCAATGTTTAAACTGTGATGCGTAGTTTACTGTCAGCCCATTGGCTATCAAGCTGTGATGACGTAGTTGTAGGGGCTATCCCAGATAAAACTCTTACTCTGACACTGTGTTGAAACTGTGACGCTCAGTTCAGGAGGATCAACATTGGCTAGAAGCTGGGAAATCTGACCCAGTTTGAAATAACATCACAGCTTGTAGTTAATTTACATATATTGCAATGCTAGAATAGAGTCATCTCTGACATCACAGTTCAACAGCACAGAAAAAAAACTTGAGATTCCACGTAAGTATGACAAGGACTGTAAAGCAAAAATCAAAACTGGCTGAACCGAACTTCACTGAAACACATGCGATCTTCTCACATGATAAAATTAAATGACTCACTAAATTTAGCCAGTTCTTTACTCAAAACATTACTTTGCATTTCTCTTGGTACATGAGCAAAGTAAGAGAGGGCAATTTTAGATGCTTTACACAGTAAATTGCAACTTTTAAAAGAGCTCCTCAGATTTGATTGACCCTGGTGATCTACAATTCTACATGCATATTGATCTGCGGCTGTCTTCATTAAGATGGAGTGAGTTATCCAATGAATGTTGTGAACTGCTTAAAAAAAAATGTATGCTGATACATATAATTTTTGCACCAAAAGACTACAGGGAGTGTTGTTTTAAAACGTATATTCAGTGACATTTGTATGTCTTACTGTAGTACTCTAGATGACTCTCCTTTGTGCTGCTCATTATATTCTACTGTGAGTTTTCCATATGCTCGTCATACAGGAATTTTCACCTCGGACAGATTGGGAGCATCTCTTAACTGGTTCTTAATCAAGACTTATGGTCATAGTTAGGCAGCTCTTTTAGTGGATGATGGGAGCACTGTGGAGATGATAGATCAGCAGTGTTGGCTACTCCTCTGATCCCATACCTATGAAGTCTGGATAGTTTGCCAAAGTTTCTGCAAATATAATGACAATACTACTGGCAAAATATTAGAGCTTAAATGGATTTATTCCTAATTATTGTTGTGTGCAAAACTTGTTATTCATGGTTGAGCAATATTTTCAGCCAAATTAAAATGCAGCTGACAAGGATCAAATATCATGACGTGGAACAGAACATTGCTAATCAAAATGTCAATAGCCTCTACCTTCTCTCCATTGTATTCTGGTCATGTATTTGATCAGTTTGCAGAAAAATGTGAGAATCTTAAAATAAAGAAGAGTTCAAATTTGGTAAAGGGAAACATTGGAGGCAAACATTCTGCCGTCAAAAGGGAAAACCTAGTAAGGCACATTTTGGAGTTCCTGAGAAAATTGACTTTTAAATTTAAATTCCAGTCCTTGCAGCAAGAGATGGACTTTCTGCGATTTGCCAGAGTCATTCTGGGGTAACGGGCCACTTCTTGAAAATCTAAACTTAATAAATATATAGAAACGTGTCTCAGAATTCCTATTTTGACCTTAACCCAATTTGGTCCAAAATGTGACTTACTTGGTTTTCCCTTTGGACGCTAGCATTTGTCACTTGTAGACTAAACAGACAATTTTGAAGCAATATGGATGCTATCGAGGTCCACAATATATAAACTCTGAATAGCCCAACTTGTTTGTTAAACTGCGAATAATATCTATATTTAGCTATGTGTGGTCCTTCTCTATTGAGATCCAGTCACCAGTCGAGCACTTAGCCTGCACTCAATTTTTTCTCCCAGAAATATTTAAACCTAAGCAACTTTCTGCTACTATTTCTTAATTTAAGCAATATATTGTATGTTTTCCGTTCAATTGCTGTGTAAACTGTTCATTTAAAGCAGAATCAAACTGACTGAACTGAATTTTCCTCAAACATGTGCGCTATTCCCACATGATCAAATTGGTGTGACTCACTAAATTAAAACTCTTTACTCAAAATGAAATTCTCTTGGTACATAATTGAAGGTGCAGGTAGAAGAGTCAATTTTAGATGCTTTGTACAGTAAATTACAACTTCTAAAAGTTTATCGTAAGCATGGATTCTTAATCTATGTTGATCTGTGGCAATCTTGATTGAGACAGAGTGAACAGTCTGGAGTTATTTGTTACGAGCTGTTTTCATAACTAGTTATTGGAATGCTTAAAACTTGTAATTCATGGTCGCACAATATCTTCAGCCAGAATCAAGTTCAGCTGACAGGGATCAAATATCATGGCACAGGACAAAAGAATGCTAATCAAAATGTCATTTGCCTTTTTCCTTCTCTCGTTTACATTTTGGGCATGCATTTTGTTTGTTTACAAAAGAATACTAGAAGCTTAAAAAGGGCATTTCAGAGATGGTTATTTTTGCTGATAATTGCAAAAATACTGAATATTGGATACAAGCATGTCACAAAGGCATCGAGACAGAATAGACAACTATTGAAAGCAATGAATGAACTCGTGTTTGTTGAACTGCAAATGATGGCTATTAGTGCTTTGCCATAAAGAGCCACATGTATCAAATCCAGCCACCAAGCATTCAACCTGCAGTTTTGGTTTTTTCTCTAAGAAAATGTAAATGTAAGCAACACCCTGCTACTATTTCTTACTTCAATCTATATATCGCATGTTTTTCATCATCTTTGTTCTATAGAACACAAAAATCGAAGCTCACTGAACTGAATTTCACTAAAAAAAAACAATGTCATGCGCTTTTCCATCATTATAACACGGCTAAGAAAATTTAGAAACTTTTCGCAAAAGGTTCTTTGCATTTCTCTTGCAAACGATTTCATATTTGTGGACACAGAGACTGAATTTGATTATTTTTTCTAGGACATGTAATTGTGTTCAATAGAGAAAATGATGAAAGTTTTTTGGTGTCACTTTCCCCTATAGAATAAAAGTCTTGGAAAAACAAATAACATTTTAAATATGCTTTATCATGCACTTGTAGGCTAATTAGGACATGAGGAGGACACATCAATGTTGTGAAAAGTTATTGAAGCTGCTGTCCAACATAAGTCCAGGTGATCTGCAAAATGCTAGGATCAAACCTGGGACACAGCAATAGGAAGTCCAAATTGATACCAATTGAGCTTATCCCATTAACTAGCCCAGAAGAGTCATCCAAGGAAAGTATACCAATTCCACATCCTCGGAGACTAATGAAAATCTCTGAGGGGACACAGCACTTGCACTGAAGGAAGTAGTAAAGACGCATTCTCTATGACTTATCATTCCTCGTGAATTATCAACGCCTCATCAATCAGCATCAACTGGTGGAGAATGGCAGAGAAACAAGGCAGCATGCACAGAGACGTCAGGATGGAACAACTTTTTGGTCACGGAGCTAGGCAACTGAATTAAGAAATACTTTATGTGATGAAATGTCTATATTAAATAGTTGTTTGGCAAAATTGTTGTCTCTCATGTTGATGGCAGTATTGGCAAGAATATTGCAGCAAAAATGGATTCCTTTCTAATTATTGCAATATGCAAACAATTTTATCCATGGTCCCACAATATTTTCAGCAGAAATCAAGTTCAGCTGACAGGGATCAAATAACATGACGCACAACACAATATTTCTAATAAAATGTTATTAGCCTCCTCTTTCTCTCCATAACATTCTGGGCATGCATTTGATCAGTTTGAAGAAGAATGCAAGAATCTTAAAAAGGACATTTCAGAAGTGGTTCTTTTTCTGATGATTACACAATTACTGAATATTGAAGTAAAGCATACATGTCATAGAGGCATGGAGACAGACAACTATAGAAAGAAATGGATGAGCTTGTGCTTGTCAAACAGCACATGGTAGCTGTTTGTGTTATGCTATAAAGAGCCACGTGTACCAAATCCAGCCACCAAGCATTCAGCCTGCTGTTGTAGATTTTTTCTCAAGGAAAATTTAAACCTAGGCAACTTGCTGCTGCTATTTCTTACTTTTTAATCTATATATTGCATGTCTTTCATTGTCTTTGTTCTAAAAAGCAAAAATCAAAGCTGACTGAACTGAGTTTCACTTTCATTGTCAAGTGCTTTTTCAGCATTATGGCTCACAAAATTGTGCAAACTAACTGAAAAGGTTCTCTGAAAAGGTTCTTTTTGCACTTCGTTTAAAACATGGGTGCAGGTGCATAAGTCTATTTGAAATTTTTTGTACAGAACTTCTCTTATTCAAGCAAAAAAAAAGGATGGCGTTATCATAAATTAGCCCCTAGGCGGTTTAAGCATTTTATAGGTATTTCCGTAGATATTGATACACACAAAACTGAAACTGAAAGATTACTCAAATATGCTGTTAGCCTGTGCCACAGACAAAATTGAAGCAATGTAGGTAAGTACAACATAATTAAAATTTCTAAGCAGATTCTTGCACTATGCATGGCCCAACACTTCCAGGCCTTTTATACTCCCCAGCCTTTCCTTACACTCATTCATCACTAATATGGCAAAAGTTACTTACCACATAAAAATTAAAACATTTTATTCAAGATAGCTTGCAACATGAACATAGTAATGACCGTTACTCATTTTAGAATGGTTTTGGATGATGTTTCCATATTTAAGGTTACTTAGTGATTTATTTTTAGAGTGACCTTGAAAATGAGAGCATATAGGCGCGAGGGTTAGAACTGAAGGATGTAGAAGGTTGAGCATCTTCCTAAGGGCAAGGGATTTAGGAAAAATATATGTTGGGTAGTACTGTGCACATATTCCACATCCTCAGAGAACAATGAATGTCTCTCATGAGACAGAGCACATGCGCTGAAGGAAGTAGTAAAGACGCATTCTCTATGACTTATCATTCTTCGTGAATTATTAACGCCTCATCAATCAACATCACCTGGTGGAGAATGGTGGGGAAACAAGGCAGCTTGCAATGCCATGCATAGACATCAGGCTGGGATGGGAGGGGGATCACTGATTCAGTTAACCATATTAAGTACTTCGTATGATGAAATGACTGTACAAAGCCATACAGATGCTAGTGTGACGCTTTATTGATTCGGTTTCACACATATTTTCATCATATTAAATTTCATTGTGAAGAATATTTCAAGGGGTATATTTACTATTTTCCTTTGTTGATATCTACACTTTAAGTTTGAATTTGATCTTTGCTTTCTCCAGGATTATTAGATTAGAACTCTGATTCATTGAATCTATTGTGATAATCCACTTGAATGACAATCCCAATTCTAACCACAAAACTGAAGCAAACAAGGCAGCTAGAGGAAAACCTATTTAATCTTGATATCAAAAGTGAATATCCACCCATGGAGTGGATCTTAGAAAACAGAAAGCAAAAATGACATCTGAATCTGGAAGCTGAACATTTGCAAATCTTATTATTATCATCACAAGTGGAGCATCTAATGCAATATATATACGTTTTTAACAAATTAATTCCTAGATTTAATTTCCGCCAATAAAATTTATTCAGCTGCAGGTCTGTCTTTAACAAAATCAAACTCTTTCTGGATTAAAGTTTCATTCAAATATCTTTTTCGACACAAATAAGGTAGCTGCATGCATACTCACTAGAATGAATAAGGCAAATGTCTCAGTCAGCACTGATTCAAACCCCGGTGGGTACAAATAGATTATATCCAAGATAGACATTATCTGGATTACGTAATACGTTGGTGGTCCCTTGTTCCAGTGTCTATGCAGGGTGAGTAAAATATCACATGGGGTAAATTAACAGTGGCTCATTAATCTACCCTGACGAGCAGCAACAGTTCGGAAGATAAAAAAGTATATAGCGGTAAAGAACAACAAACTTTCAGGCCTTTTGATACTCCCCAGGCTTTCCTTACACCCACTTGTCACAAAAATGGCGAAAGTTAATTATTACATAAAAATTAAAACATTTTATTCAAGATAGCTTGCAACATGAACATAGTATGTGTAATGACCTTTACCCATTTAAGAATGGTTTTGGATAATGCTTCCATATTAAGGTTACTTTCACCAGGTGGAGAATGGCAGAGAAACAAGGCAGCATGCACAGAGACATCAGGCTGGAACAACTTTTTGGTCACCTGATATAGGTAACTGAGTTAAGAAATACATTGTGTGTTGAAGTGTTAGTATGAAATAGCTAAATATGTGTTGTGTAACACTTTATCTACTTGCATGAAATATGTTTCATAGAATTTAATTTGATTATAAAGAAGAATATTTGGAGAGATATAATATTTGAGGTATATTTTTATCCAAATTTGACATATCCACGCATGTTCCAGAGCGCACATACACGCTTTTAGGACGCGTGGATGTGTAAGATATGACACATACACGCGCGTGGACGTGTCACAACGCGCACGCGCGTAGCTTTTGGATGCGTGTACATGCTTTACAGCGCATGAGTGGACATGCTATACAGCGCATGAGTGTACATGCCATACAGCGCATGAGTGGACATGCTTTACAGCGCACATCCAAATTATTGAGAGGACCCAGGGGCGGATCCAGGAATGTGGGAAGGGGGAGGGGTTTTCTCAGTCTGGGCACACACTGATACCTTGGCCTGCCTACTGGTCCAATGAGTAATATCGTAGGTATAACAGTGTATGAGAAATAGATTGATGAAGTTGGGTGGTCCAACAAACATTCTAAAAAATTTCAGGACAAAACTGGTTTTTAAAAATCAAAAGTGGTTTTTTGAAAAATCTATGTTAGTTTTTGTATCATGAAAAGCTTGGCTTTTCAATAAACCATTTCCCATTTAAAAAACCTGTTTTGTCCCGAAATTTTTTAGAGTGAATATAGGTACCAGTGATCTCTATGAATGGATAGGCTCGATCCCATTGGCCAGCACGTAACGTCACGAGCTGGCCTGGTGCCGCCATGTTATTGGGAACAAGCAACGTCAACAAAGGCATGTGGGTTGACAAACACTGCTCTCGTGAGTTTTGAGGGCTTGTAACTTCCCCCAAAACTAGCCTACTTCAATAAAATGAAGCAAACAAGTATATCACTTCCAACTATGTCAAAAACTCCTTACTCAGACCGAAGTCGCCACTGTTATCAGCCGCCGCTGGCCGTTTTTGGCACTGTAAATAAAGGATATAGGCCTAGGCCTATACTTGCTGTCTGGTCAGCTGCTCGTGAAACCTCAGGCAATCTTGAAATGCCAATCAATAGTATACAGCCAAAATGAACTTGACACTTACTGAATTAGTAAAGTGCAATCAACCTGCAGGCCTACACAAAGACCCCATAAGTGCTGCTTTCTTAATTACAATTAACAAGATTTAATTGGGCCCTCAGGCTTAGAATCCAGGCTGGGGTAGGCTATTTAATAAGGCCAAATATGCAATTGCCTAATATGTACAGTAGGCCTATACCCAACTTTTTTTTTTTTTAATCTAACTCTGTGTTCCTGTGTACCTATAGGGCAGCGGGCAATCCTTTTATAGTTGGGGGGGGGGTGCATTTAGGCCCTATAATGTTAAGGGAAATAAATAATTTCTTGCTCAGTTTTTGTGAAATTAATTTATCATTAACATTTTTCTGGCAGTCTTGAATTAGTTGAACTTCTGGTGGTATTTCTTAACAGGGTGTGTTGCTTGATTTAGAAAGGTGTATTTTGGGATGTCAAGCACCCGCAATAACTACTGTCTCCATTACTGTGAAATAAATTATTTAAAATAATTTCCTGTCGAGGAAAACCCCAAGGCCCCCACCTCCGTGATTAAAATGTCACCCCTTAGCCTACTACTTGCAGAATATTGACTTTTTTCTAATCCAGGCCTACTTGATCAGTAAACAGTGCTGTAGCCTGCAGGAGGGGTGGGGAGGGGGTAGGACATGCAGCTGCCCCCTCCCTAGAATTTGCCCAAGACTGGGGCATATATATATGTATATTAAAATTTTCCAGGCTTAATATTCTAAGGTACGGGTGAGCCAGTGGTCAAAATTAGGGGGGGGGGGTCAATTAAGGGGGTTTTGACCCCCCAAACGCTCTTGAGACCACCTCAAAAACATTTTTCAGAAGGACCCCAATGCATGGATTATCAATCCATGCCCCAATGATAAAAGTTTCCAGAGGAATAAGCATAAAGCCTTATCAGCATAATAGAACCTCTTGTGATTTATATGCATCATCAAAAAATGTTTTCAAAACTAGTTTTCTAAGATAAAACATGGCCTTAAAATGCCCAGAATTCATTTTTAGAACATCATGAAGTCTTCGGCTTCAAGGCATGCCTCTGGCGGCCGGCCACGGCCCGCAGACCCGGCCACAACAAGAGCTTCAACCCTTCGGGCCTTTCAACTGAGAGACCACCCAACCCGCAAATAACATGGCATATTTCGACCACTGCGGGTGACTCTGGACTGGTGTTTGCCGTAATCCCCCCCCCTCCTTGTGCCTCCACAAGTCATAATCTTTCCATGCATGGCAGCATGGGGATGGAGTAAATAAATGCTACCAGCCCTAACTTACGGACCATGCATTCAGATTTTATGACTGCGTTGGGAGGGAGGGAAGTTGCCAAAATTTATAAAAAATTTAACCAAACTTCCACCCTCCACAGTCAAAATTTTGGAACAGTCCATTTTTGAAAAAGAAATCTTGTTTTAATCAGTATTTTTAATTTTAAAAAGTGTTCAAATAGGCCAAGACATACACGTACATCCAATATAAATTTGATGAAGTATGTCCATGTACAGTGCCGCCTGTAAGTAAGTGAAACACATGATATTGTGCCATTGCATCAATGTTAAACATCCTTAACCAAAATGTTTCTGGAAGGACGAATTCTCATCCGATGAGAGGAAAACATTTTGGTCATAAAGGCCGATATGTGAGGCATGTGGGATAAAAATAGCAGCCAATTTTCTTTGCTGTAGTTGGAGTTAGGTATGGGTCAAAGTCTTTGATAAGTAAGTGAAACGCAGGTCCAATGTTAAAACATAGGGAAGGGTGGTTCACTTACTTATCAAAGACTTTGACCCATACCTAACTCCGACTACAGCAAAAAAATGGCCTGCTATTTTTATCCCACTTGCCTCAAACATCGGCCTTTATGACCCACTTTGTTTCCCTTTCATCCGATGAGAATTCATGCCTCCACAAGCAGTTTGGCTGAGGATGTTTAGCATTGATGCAATGGCACAATGTCATACGTTTCACTTACTTACAGGCGGCACTGTACTATGGACTCTGAACTGAAACCTTTTTCAAATAAGTGAACACCCTTTAGCAAACTGAAATTAAAAATGCAGAGTGACAATTGAGAAGACTTAAATGTATCAGTTTCAAGTATCAGGGCAGTTGTTCCACCAAAGGTGCAATTGTCTGGCAGAGTTTACCCGGTGGCAGCTCGTTGTTGCTGCCTCTAGCACATGCATGCTTTAAAATATAAACTTCTTTTAGCATGGTTCACACATTACAGCCAGTGAACCCGCCATGACCGACAGGCAGATGCCTTCGTCTTGAAATCCTTTCGGCTCCTGCCTTTCCGACACTTCCATGGCCAGCGTAAAAATGTCAAAATGTCATAAAAGAGTCATCAGGAATGATAAGAAATCGACGTTCCCACTACAGACCAACACAAGCGTACAACATAACCACATTTGGTTGCCTGGAACACATCATTGAGGCATCATGAATTATTCCCGACGTACTCAACACAAGATATAATAGCTTGTAACCATCAAGCTTCGAAATTGCTGATACCAGAGGCTAAAAGACGTAACTGCTGTCCACATCCTTCTAATTACCCATTGATTCTAAAGTGAAAATTTCCTTTACAGCCGATACGAGATTTCAAATCACTTCCTAAACAGAAGACAACAGGCAGACATGTATTTATAAATGCCAATGCAAAATATGAAACACAACATGAGTGCTTAAAAGTTAAGAACTACTGAATGTTTATTATCCAGAACTGGACATGTATTGTACGAAACATTCTTAAATAAATCATTGAAATAAAGGTTAGGTCTATATACAATCTTTTGAAAACATGAAATAGTGGCAACTTTTTTTTTGTTTCTCGATCAATTTGCCATTGCCTATAAGCCTACCCTTTTCACATTTGGACCTTCATACTATGATCATAACATTGTATCACCTAGTCGTGCCTTTTTGCAGTCTAATTCACTTGACCTAAACACATTTTCCGTATAATTATTGAAATGTTTAAAATAAACTCTTCTTTTTTTTTCATTTGTGGAGAAGAACTCCGAAACTGATATAAAATCTGGGGTTCAGAGGCCAGACATAATTCATCTTAAGCTTCTCGGATCTTCTCAATGCACTTTTTCGCCGTAATCTCAAATTTATAATAATGTCAATTTTATAAAAATTGTGAGTAGCTCAAATATTTTTTTCCATTGGGAGAAAATCTGTTGAGTAAGTTGATCTAAGAAGCTAAAATGTAATTATGTCCAGCCTTAATGGTGAGAAAAATAGACTATCACAAATTCACAAAAAAAGTAAAAAATTAAAGCGAAAATGTCAATTAGCACACCATTTTCCTTTCTTATTCCTCTCAGGAATATAAATTAACAAATATATCACATCATTATAATACATAATATTTTTATAACTAATTACCAGTGTCGAGTAAATGCACCAATGGTTACTCACATCACAGTCTGTTCTGTTGACTTAATACATGGGTAAATCTTGATAGCATGAATATTTTACCCAAGAGAAAGTACACTCTGGCCAAGAAAATTACAAAGAGACACAAAAATACTGAAATTTGTCTGTTGCAAATTCACAACAAACATGCTATCATTCAGAATTGATGACCTGTCAGAGTTTTGCCCGAGGGTATTAATATTGCATATGTTCTGAGGGGATGGGTAGTACTTTTTTCTTTTACATATTTTAGGGGGGGGTATTAAATTTATACAAAAAAAATCTATTCTTTTTTTAATATATATGCATTCACAGTTCATCCATGCCATCGGGCACTAAAGTCCCACGTTTTAAGATTTTCTCAGCTTCACTGGTGGTTTTCTTGATCGTTTTGATCCCTTGGAAGTATTTGCTTTGGTCAACTTGAGGTGTCAACAAAGACGATGCAGGTTAGAAGTGAAAACCGACCATCCATATCATGGTGCGAAATATATTGATGCCTTCATGTCAGGTCAGCTGTGATTCTTCAAACCATCTCGGGCGGGCCCAACTTTGCAGCATGTGGTCACGAAAGCTGAAAGAACAATTTAGAGAAATTTCCCAAGTTGAATGGTGATATACAAAATGGTTAGAAATTATGCAAACTGGTCACTGGTGCTTTAATTAGGCCTAATCAGCCCTAATGTGTACAGGGCACTGGGATAGCAGGGCTCTGAGACTATTTACAATCATTATTCTTGTTCAGCCTGAGTTATGCCCATCACTATTTCCCTGAGTGTGCACATGGACTCCATGGCCACATTCTTTAAAGTCAGGCATTAAGAGGCATAATAAATTTGCCAGATTAGACAATTACAAGGTCCGAGGAATGCAGAAATTGACATACCACCTAAATTTATCAACCCTGACGTTGTACTTTTGCAGTCTCTCATCATCAAGGAATCTGGAAAGAAGAGAATATTTTTGAATGGTTATTTTTATTTTTATCTCCTACCGCATTTTCTGTATTAACCGCACACCCCTTAATAAAACCCACCCCCTCCATAAAGAACCAATTTTGATCAAAATTCCCTCCAAATATGACTTTATCCAAAGTTTTTGATGCAAAAAACTTTCAATCGCCCATCTCATCACAACATCTGCCCACCGGGTGCCTAATGCAAACAGTTACAAGCGGATATCCATCTTGAAGATTATAGTTGAAAATTTTATGAAGGCGGAAACAAAAAATGTATGCAAGTGGAGGGATTCCAGGGGCGGACTGGATGATGTGGCAGAGTGAAAAAAGCCAAAACTTTGCCTTCATATTTGTTATAGCGTGATGCAACGGTTTATTTCAACCAAATTTACTGAACAGGACAGCACCTTCTCACCTCAGCCTGCAGGGGGGGGGGGGGGGAGAGCTGCCGGGCCTCTCCTCCCCTAGGATTCAGCCCAGCCTATGGCGCTGGTATCTAAGAACAATTTTCACTGTAATATTTTGCTTTTCTTGGCTGAAATAACGCTGTAGGCAGAGACTTAGGTGGGCACATTGATTTATTTTGCCACATTGCCTGACATGGTCTGCATGGTGTAGGCATCTGGCGCGATCTTGGGCAGGGCAGTCCCTCTAGCTGCCCCCCCCCCCCAAAATCGCCCCAGTCAGTGGTCAAGTCCTGATTAACAAATAAAGAAATTTTAATAAATATTATGACATACAGACCTATATATATATTTATAATATTCTGAATAACAAAATTTTCCTGCTCTTTTAACATTCCATTATTGCCATAGGCCTACATGTAGGCCTTCACATGACTAAAACCTCAATTGCACTTGAGACTGACACTTCTTATAAGTCCACATGTGACACTTCAATACCAATCAAGAATCATAAGCAATTGACATGATTGAAGGCCTCAATTGGTCTAAATACCACTCACAACCAAGCCATTTCATAATACAGACCTCAAGAGTGGTTCAGACAGTGCTAAAACAGGGTAAAATGCTCTTGACAGTACAACAGCGCGGCGGCAATTAAAGCCAAAAACGGCGATAACTGCTGTTTACTTACTTGTGAACAGTGTTTCCACGATCCTTGGAAGCCAGAATCAGGTATAAATGGTAGTTCAAGCCAATATGATCCATATGTGTGCATTATTCTGTGTTTCCAGTCAGGCTTTCCCATGCTTGTTTACCTTGCTGGGCCAGCGCTTCCCAGTAACATGGCGGCCCCACGTCATCTCGCCTCGTTGTGGCATTCAGCCAATCCAGACGTAGAGATCACTGATAGGTACATTTCCCCTACAAATTAATATGAAGAGCGGAAACCACAAACTTAAGACCCCTCCTCCAACTCCAATGGCTACGCCACTGGTGGAGGGGCTCCTGTGTTCTGATACGAAAAACTGCGCTGGATGGCATGTCCAAGCTTGCGCTGGATGGCATGTCCAAGCCTGCGCTGGATGGCATATCCAAGCTTGCGCTGGATGGCATGTCCACGATCTCATATACACGCGTGCGCGTAAATGCAGGTCCACGCTTGCGCTGGGTGACATGTCCACATGTGGTCGTAGACGCATATACAAGCGTAATGATGCGCGCAAATACATGTACACGCGCGTGTATGTGCGCTCACTACCATGCGTGGATGTGCCATATTTGGATAAAAATATATATGAATATTTTCCCTTGAAAAGATCTAATTTTAGTCTGAATTCTTGTAATTGCATTCTCCCTTCATCTCTTGTCAGGATTATTTAGAACATTGAATTACAATCCAAATTCTAACCACAAAACTGAAGCAAACAAGACAGCTTCAGGAAAACCTATTTAATCTTAATATCAAAATTGAATATTCACCCATGGAGTGGATCTTAGAAAACAGATAGCAAAAATAACATCTGAATCTGTAAGCTGAAAATTTGCAAATCTTATTATTTTCATCAGAAGTGGAGCATCTAATGCAATATAGACGTTTTTGATGAATTAATTCCTTAATTGCATTTCTGTCAATAAAATTTATTCAGCTGCATTTCTGTCTTTAACGAAATCAAACTCTTTCTGGATTAAAGTTTCATTCAAATATCTTTTTTGACACAATTAGGTAGCTGCATGGATGCTCACAAGAACCAGCCTGTGCCAGCACTGATTCAAAACACAGGGCGGTAAAATAGTTTAGATACCAGCTAGATGTCATTTGGATGAAATGCTAAGTTGGTGGTCCCTTGTGCCAGTGTCTATGTAGGGCAAGCAACAGATCCCACACATGATGTGCATGTGCTACAGCTCATCAATTTACAATCATGAGATGGATGAATGGATGACTGGGAATTTACGTCCTGTATTTATGCACTTAGTAGGCTAATTAGGACATGAGGAGTACACAGCAATGAAGTGAAGGATGATTGAAACTGCCATCCAACATAGGCCCAGACGACCCGGCAAGAGCAGGATTCGAACCCTGGACCCTGCGATTGCCAGCCAAGCATGCTACCACCAGACCCACCCTCCCCTTACCATCATGAGCATCAAGAATTTGTAAACCTGCAAAAACGAACATATACATGAATTTAGCATTCGTGTAAGTGTGAAATATTGCTATTCACGAATTTTGTATGTGTAATTACGAACATTTCAACCTTAAACTTGGCTAAAACTAACTCTAAAGCTAATTTTAACACTAAACCCTAGTTATATAGCACTTCCACGAATGTTAGTATTGGCAGATACACGAATGAATAATAAAGCACATTCACTAACTGTTAGTTTTTACATGTACACGAGCACCTATGCTCGTTTTTTTCATGTCCACGAATTCGTACATGCTCGTTTTTACACTTCCACGAATTCATGAACATGCCAAATAATGCAAAATATGTACATGGAAAAAACGAGCATAGGTGCTTGTGTATGTGTAATAACTAGCACTTGTGTATGTGCTTTATTATTCATTTGTGTACCTGTCATTACTAACATTCGTGGAGGTGTTATATCTTTCAGTTTTAGGGTCAAAATTCATGTATATATTTTTCATTATTTGGCATGTTCACAAATTCGTGGACATGTAAAAACGAGCATGTACAAATGCGTGGACATGAAAAAACTAGCACAGGTGCTCGTGAACATGTAAAAACTAACACTCGTAAATGTGCTTTATTATTCATTCGTGTATCTGCCAATACTAACATTCGTGGAAGTGCTATATAATTAGGTTTAGTGTTAAAATTAGGTTTAGAGATAGCTTTAGCCAAGTTTAAGTTTGCAATGTTCATAATTACACATACACAAATCCGTGAATAGCAATATTTCACACTTACACGAATGCTTAATTCGTGTATACATATGTTCGTTTTCGCAGGTTTGGAAATTCGTGTACATGCCAAATAGTGAAAAATATATACCTCCAAAATTAGGTTTAGAGTTAGTTTTAGCCAAGTTTAAGGTTGCAATGTTCATAATTACTCCTACACAAATTCGTGAATTGCAATATTCCACACTTACACGAATGCTAAATTCGTGTATACATATGTTTGTTTTCGCAGGTTTAGAAATTCGTGTACATGCCAAATAGTGAAAAATATATACCTCCAAAATTAGGTTTAGAGTAAGTTTTGGCCAAGTTTAAGGTTGCAATGTTCATAAATACACCTACACAAATTCGTGAATTGCAATATTTCACAATTACATGAATGCTTAATTTGTGTACAGTCAGACCAAGAATAATATAATAATAATAATAATAATAATTACTTATATAGCGCCAATTCCAGTAAACTGCTCATTGTCGTTGGTTATATTAGTTGATGTTTCTGTAGTATTTTGCAAAAAGATATGTTTTCAAACGTTTCTTGAAGTTATCCAATGTTCTTGATTTTCTCACATTTTCTGGTAAGCCATTCCAAAGTGTTGGTGACGAAAAGGAGAAGGCTCTATCTTCGAACTTGTTTTGATATTGAGTGGCAGGTATCTGTAAGAGCAGTTTGCCATTGCTGCGGAGGTTAAGGTCATTTTCAGGTTTCAGTTGAATGAGAATTATTCAGGCGCTTGCTGTTTTGTTATTATTTTAGGGAATTAAAAAGTAAATGATGAAACATGCACTTGAAAACATCCTTGGCTTTACATGTAACCTACACAAAACAAATTTATTGCAAATTGGCATGAAATTTGGTGAAAAAAGCTACTTTTGTTGACTCCGTGAACAAAAAATTATTCAGACACTCTCAGAAAGTTGAAGAAAATGAACTATTGACTATTATTTGTTAGTATTTATCCTAAAATACTGTTCATAAACTATGTACAGGTCATTATGACAGTATAGAATGGCAATTGCGACCATCCATTAAGAAAATTGGGATAAATAATTGAGATAAACATTCCGTCCAGTTTATCACATTTTTATGCAGTTTTTTGCACCTCAGACATACCTTGCATTGATTCAAAATGTTTTAGTTTATCTCAGAATTATATTCGTAAAACTTTGAGTCAGAATATGAAAGATTGGAGGCCTCATAGTCAGTTCATTGCACTTTTGTATTTATTTGTACCATTTACCAAAACAAAAACATGATCCTGCGGCACCAAAATCGAACTAATTTTCAGAAAGCAACATTCATTATCTATTTTTAGTTATATTCCATACAAGGTGCAATTTGCTAATGAATGGGATGCTTTTAACTTCATTTGTGGAGGGGTCAAAAATATGGCTTTTAGGCCTCAATGCTATTCCAAAGGAGATTGTTCCATGAAAACACACTATAGTTTAGCATTGCACACAATTTGTAAACAAGTGGTGTAAACTGGCTTTCATATATATGCAATAGAGTGAACAACCTTAGGAAAGCCATGCAACTTCATTTTAAGTGATCTGATGGACTGCAGTGGCACAATGGGCAAGGATTCAGAGAGAAGTGGGAGCCAAAATCAAAGGGAAAATACCAAAGTGCATACAATTTATCAAGTAAGCCTGTTGTTCAGTTTTATCTTGATAAAACAGTTAACAATAGTCATTTTATGATATTTTGAAATATTTCCAATTGATATCAGACAGATTTCAAGAAAATGTGACAAACTGAATCAGATGTTACAAGTGTCTGAATAATTTTTGGACTCTGAAATTACCTTCTGCGGATTTTGTTTCAATTTGGAAAAAATTTGTATTGGACAGGTTACATTTAATACCAAGAATGATTTCAAGTGCATGTTTCATTGCTTGCTTTGTAATTCCTTAAAAATAAAAATAAAACAGCATGTGTCTGAATAATTCTTGGTCTGACTGTATATGTTCGTTTTTGCAGGTTTACAAATTCGTGTACATGTCAAATAGTGACCAAGAAGTTGTTCCAGCTTGACGTATCTGTGCATGCTGCCTTGTTTCCCTGCCATTCTCCACCAGGTGATGCTGATTGATGAGGCGTAATAATAAACGAGGAATGATAAGTCATAGAGAATGCGTCTTTACTACTTCCTTCAGCGCATGTGCTGAGTCTCCTGAGTGACATTCGTAGTTCTCTGAGGATGTGGAATATGTGCACAGTACTACCCAACATATTTTTTACTGAATCCTTTGCTCTTGGAAAGATGTTTGCCCTCCCACAACCTTCTGTTCTAACCCCTCACGCCTATGTGCTCTAATTTCCAGGCTCACTCTAAAAAAAAAAGACTTTAAATTAGCTGAACTATGGAAGTAAAAACCAAAACTCTGCTATATTAAAAAAGGTTATCGCCATGTTCATTTAACAGGTAATTTTGAATACCGGATTTTAATTTGTCTATTAAAGTTAACTGTTACCATCTTACTGATAAGTGAATGGAAGGAAGGGCCGGGGAGTGCAAAGTCATGGAAATGCTTTGGTTAATTTTATCGTTTTGTTATGTTCATTGGATTTTGTTGGTGATGGGGCGGGGGGGTTGATTTAATTGGTAGCCATCTGGACTCCTATCGCAGAGAATTAAAACATTTTATTCAAGACAGCTTGCAACATGAACATAGTAATGACCTTTACCCATTTTAGAATGGTTTTGGATTATGTTTCCATATTTAAGGTTACCTAGTGATTTATTTTTACACGGACCTTGGAAATCAGAGCAATGCATATATATATATAGACGTGAGGGTTAGAATGGAATGATGTAGAAGGCTCAGCATCTTCCTAAGAGCAATAGATTTAGGAAAAATATGTTGGGTAGTACTGTGCATATATTCCACATCCTCAGAGAACAATGAATGTCTCTCGGGAGACACAACATATGCACTGAAGGAAGTAGTAAAAATGCATTCTCAATGACTTATCATTCCTCGTGAATTATAAACACCTCATCAATCAGAATCACATGGTGTAGAATGGCAGGGAAACAAGGCAGTATGCAGGGAGACATTCACGCTGGAACAACTTTTTGGTTACTGATTTAGGGAAGTGAATTAAGAAATACTTTGTATGACCAAATGTCAGTTTTAAACAGTTGTTTGGCAAAATTTTTGTCTCTCATGTTGATGGCAGTATTGGCAAGAATATTGCAGCAAAAATGGATTCCTTTCTAATTATTGCAATATGCAAACAATTTTATCCATGGTCCCACAATATTTTCAGCAGAAATCAAGTTCAGCTGACAGGGATCAAATAACATGACGCACAACACAATATTTCTAATAAAATGTTATTAGCCTCCTCTTTCTCTCCATAACATTCTGGGCATGCATTTGATCAGTTTGAAGAAGAATGCAAGAATCTTAAAAAGGACATTTCAGAAGTGGTTCTTTTTCTGATGATTACACAATTACTGAATATTGAAGTAAAGCATACATGTCATAGAGGCATGGAGACAGACAACTATAGAAAGAAATGGATGAGCTTGTGCTTGTCAAACAGCACATGGTAGCTGTTTTTGTTATGCTATAAAGAGCCACGTGTACCAAATCCAGCCACCAAGCATTCAGCCTGCTGTTGTAGATTTTTTCTCAAGGAAAATTTAAACCTAGGCAACTTGCTGCTACTATTTCTTACTTTTTAATCTATATATTGCATGTCTTTCATTGTCTTTGTTCTAAAAAGCAAAAATCAAAGCTGACTGAACTGAGTTTCACTTTCATTGTCAAGTGCTTTTTCAGCATTATGGCTCACAAAATTGTGCAAACTAACTGAAAAGGTTCTCTGAAAAGGTTCTTTTTGCACTTCGTTTAAAACATGGGTGCAGGTGCATAAGTCTATTTGAAATTTTTTGTACAGAACTTCTCTTATTCAAGCAAAAAAAAAGGATGGCGTTATCATAAATTAGCCCCTAGGCGGTTTAAGCATTTTATAGGTATTTCCGTAGATATTGATACACACAAAACTGAAACTGAAAGATTACTCAAATATGCTGTTAGCCTGTGCCACAGACAAAATTGAAGCAATGTAGGTAAGTACAACATAATTAAAATTTCTAAGCAGATTCTTGCACTATGCATGGCCCAACACTTCCAGGCCTTTTATACTCCCCAGCCTTTCCTTACACTCATTCGTCACTAATATGGCAAAAGTTACTTACCACATAAAAATTAAAACATTTTATTCAAGATAGCTTGCAACATGAACATAGTAATGACCGTTACTCATTTTAGAATGGTTTTGGATGATGTTTCCATATTTAAGGTTACTTAGTGATTTATTTTTAGAGTGACCTTGAAAATGAGAGCATATAGGCGCGAGGGTTAGAACTGAAGGATGTAGAAGGTTGAGCATCTTCTTAAGGGCAAGGGATTTAGGAAAAATATATGTTGGGTAGTACTGTGCACATATTCCACATCCTCAGAGAACAATGAATGTCTCTCATGAGACAGAGCACATGCGCTGAAGGAAGCAGTAAAGACGCATTCTCTATGACTTATCATTCTTCGTGAATTATTAACGCCTCATCAATCAACATCACCTGGTGGAGAATGGTGGGGAAACAAGGCAGCTTGCAATGCCATGCATAGACATCAGGCTGGGATGGGAGGGGGATCACTGATTCAGTTAACCAAATTAAGTACTTCGTATGATGAAATGACTGTACAAAGCCATACAGATGCTAGTGTGACGCTTTATTGATTCGGTTTCACACATTTTTCATCATATTAAATTTCATTGTGAAGAATATTTCAAGGGGTATATTTACTATTTTCCTTTGTTGATATCTACACTTTAAGTTTGAATTTTATCTTTGCTTTCTCCAGGATTATTTAGATTAGAACTCTGATTCATTGAATCTATTGTGATAATCCACTTGAATGACAATCCCAATTCTAACCACAAAACTGAAGCAAACAAGGCAGCTAGAGGAAAACCTATTTAATCTTGATATCAAAAGTGAATATTCACCCATCGAGTGGATCTTAGAAAACAGAAAGCAAAAATGACATCTGAATCTGGAAGCTGAACATTTGCAAATCTTATTATTTTCATCACAAGTGGAGCATCTAATGCAATATATATACGTTTTTAACAAATTAATTCCTAGATTTAATTTCCGCCAATAAAATTTATTCAGCTGCAGGTCTGTCTTTAACAAAATCAAACTCTTTCTGGATTAAAGTTTCATTCAAATATCTTTTTCGACACAAATAAGGTAGCTGCATGGATACTCACTAGAATGAATAAGGCAAATGTCTCAGCCAGCACTGATTCAAACCCCGGTGGGTACAAATAGATTATATCCAAGATAGACATTATCTGGATTACGTAATACGTTGGTGGTCCCTTGTTCCAGTGTCTATGCAGGGTGAGTAAAATATCACATGGGGTAAATTAACAGTGGCTCATTAATCTACCCTGACGAGCAGCAACAGTTCGGAAGATAAAAAAGTATATAGCGGTAACCCTCCTGAGCACCAACGTAAATCAAACCTTTCACTACGTAATTATTTAGGTTAGAATCAAATGTTGGGCCAAACAACGTATCACAAAGGTAGGGCAAATGTAATTTCCAAACGTTGCACTCAGATGGAAAACCAAACGTAGGTCGCGACGTTAGTAAGAGGTTGGCATATAGTTTGTTTTATAGTTTGGCCTAACGTTAGAGTCACACAGAAGTCATACCTTTGGTTGAGAGGCTGGAAGAACGTTTGGTTGTAACGTTTGGCTAAACGTGTCAGTCATACGTAAGTCATACCTTTGGTTGACAGGTTTGAAGAACATATGACTATTACGTATGACCATACCTATGATTCAAAGGTTTGTCGAACATTGATTTGAGAGGTTTATAAAACCTTAGACTATTACGTAAGTCATACCTTTGGTTGAGAGGTTTGAAGAACGTTTGACTGTTACGTATGACCATACCTTTGATTCATAGGTTTGTCGAACATTCATCTGAGAGGTTTTAGCAACCTTGGACTATTACGTATGACCATACCTTTGATTCATAGGTTTATCAAAGGTATGGTCACACGTTTGGTCATACGTAAGTTCCAAGGTTTCTCCAACGTGTTTTTGAGATGTATGGACAGCGTTTGAAAGTAATGTTCAGGTCAAACGTCTGATCATACGTATCTGCCAAAGGTTTGTTGAAGGTTTGCACAAAGTTGCAGAACCTAGGATCCTGATTCTCAGAGAGCTTGTAGCGCCATCTATTCCATACCTATTCCAATCTATCTGGTAACTTTGTAATATATAAAAACTCCAACAGGATGGTTACTGTTGTCGATAAGATGAAGCCATGAAGAAAAAGTTGACAAACCAGTAAAAATTAAATCCACATATGTACTTTTAAAAATAAGAAAGCTTATCCTGGTTTAAAAATAATTTAATTTTTTTCCACACCCACAAAGATGCATATGAAAATTTAATGAGACCCAAGTTTAATGGTGCCTCAATGCAACTGTCCTAGATGCCGAAAATGTTCCAATTTTATCAAGGTAAAATTGCAGTAACATTTTCAATTTCACCATGCAAGGTAAGTGTTTTTTATATAATTTTATCTTATAGTCCCTAAGTGGACTTGTAGACTGCTCAGTAAAATGAGGAAGAAAAGTCTATTAATTTTGGGAGCCATCCTTTTTGGATAGCTCTGTTTGTACTGCTTTAATTTTTTGTTTTATATTTGCAGATCTCAATCAAAATAATTAAATCCTCCGAACCAGTCGCTGGGATGCTCTCCCCCCCCCCCCCCCCACCCCACCTACCTGGACAATGATCCCGAACACGCTATATATATAAATCAACCTGAAAACATGATGAACTGAACCAAAAGACCTTAATAGCTAATAAACAGAATTAAACTGAACAGAATTGAAACCCCCCCCCTCCCATCAGACGATCCGCCCTGGAAAAAATCGACATCTTGAAGAGACTTACTTGTGAGTCCAGCGCTGGTGTCCAACGACGAATTCCGGCCGTATCCACGTCCATGAGTCCTCCCGGTTTGGTAACGGGGTATATCCATCCAGAACGGGGTATATATGTCCATGTTCAGTCCATAATTGAATCACAAATACTAAAACAGCTGATCGAGTCATTCCTGGGCCGGGGCGCTCCGACCATGCCGTTCGATTTTTCACATTGCCGGGCCTCAATCTTTCGCAATAAAGATTTCCGACCGTCCAAAACATGCTCAAGTGGTAGCCAAGTAGTTAATCTAGGACGCAAACCACATTATGAGGCTTGTCAATGCGTTAAATCCTTCGTTATTAGCGAAAACACCATCCGAGATTACACAGATTCGAGTCAGCCCGCCATTTTGCCTTCTTGTACGCAAGTGCGCATGCGCAAGAGGGGGCCGCTCGTCTGAAACGCTGGATCCTAGAAGGCGGGAAGACGGTCAAAGACCGTCAGACCAACGTTAAAATACTTCGTAGTCACAGATACGGCTTGTATCACTCGTATCAACGTCTAAAAGTACGTATTAACGTCTGATAAATGTGTCGACAAATTACGTAGTTTCATAACGTTGGGTCCGATGTGGTTTGGAGGTTCAATGCTTCGTTAGACCAACATTTAATCAACCTCAATGTCCGGGAGGGAAAGAACAACAAACTTTCAGGCCTTTTGATACTCCCCAGGCTTTCCTTACACCCACTTGTCACAAAAATGGCGAAAGTTAATTATTACATAAAAATTAAAACATTTTATTCAAGATAGCTTGCAACATGAACATAGTATGTGTAATGACCTTTACCCATTTAAGAATGGTTTTGGATAATGCTTCCATATTAAGGTTACTTTCACCAGGTGGAGAATGGCAGAGAAACAAGGCAGCATGCACAGAGACATCAGGCTGGAACAACTTTTTGGTCACCTGATATAGGTAACTGAGTTAAGAAATACATTGTGTGTTGAAGTGTTAGTATGAAATAGCTAAATATGTGTTGTGTAACACTTTATCTACTTGGCATGAAATATGTTTCATAGAATTTAATTTGATTATAAAGAAGAATATTTGGAGAGATATAATATTTGAGGTATATTTTTATCCAAATTTGACATATCCACGCATGTTCCAGAGCGCACATACACGCTTTTAGGACGCCTGGATGTGTAAGATATGACACATACACGCGCGTGGACGTGTCACAATGCGCACGCGCGTAGCTTTTGGATGCGTGTACATGCTTTACAGCGCATGAGTGGACATGCTATACAGCGCATGAGTGTACATGCCATACAGCGCATGAGTGGACATGCTTTTTCAGCGCACATCCAAATTATTGAGAGGACCCAGGGGCGGATCCAGGAATGTGGGAAGGGGGAGGGGTTTTCTCAGTCTGGGCACACACTGATACCTTGGCCTGCCTACTGGTCCAATGAGTAATATCGTAGGTATAACAGTGTATGAGAAATAGATTAATGAAGTTGGGTGGTCCAACAAACATTCTAAAAAATTTCAGGACAAAACTGGTTTTTAAAAATCAAAAGTGGTTTTTTGAAAAATCTATGTTAGTTTTTGTATGGAAGCTTGGCTTTTCAATAAACCATTTCCCATTTAAAAAACCTGTTTTGTCCCGAAATTTTTTAGAGTGAATATAGGTACACTTCCCCTACAAACTAATATGAAGAGCGGAAACCACAAACTTAAGACCCCTCCTCCAACTCCAATGGCTACGCCACTGGTGGAGGGGCTCCTGTGTTCTGATACGAAAAACTGCGCTGGATGGCATGTCTAAGCTTGCGCTGGATGGCATGTCCAAGCCTGCGCTGGATGGCATATCCAAGCTTGCGCTGGATGGCATGTCCACGATCTCATATACACGCGTGCGCGTAAATGCAGGTCCACGCATGCGCTGGGTGACATGTCCACATGTGGTCGTAGACGCATATACAAGCGTAATGATGCGCGCAAATACATGTACACGCGCGTGTATGTGCGCTCACTACCATGCGTGGATGTGCCATATTTGGATAAAAATATATATGAATATTTTCCCTTGAAAAGATCTAATTTTAGTCTGAATTCTCGTAATTGCATTCTCCCTTCATCTCTTGTCAGGATTATTTAGAACATTGAATTACAATTCAAATTCTAACCACAAAACTGAAGCAAACAAGACAGCTTCAGGAAAACCTATTTAATCTTAATATCAAAATTGAATATTCACCCATGGAGTGGATCTTAGAAAACAGATAGCAAAAATAACATCTGAATCTGTAAGCTGAAAATTTGCAAATCTTATTATTTTCATCAGAAGTGGAGCATCTAATGCAATATAGACGTTTTTGATGAATTAATTCCTTAATTGCATTTCTGTCAATAAAATTTATTCAGCTGCATTTCTGTCTTTAACGAAATCAAACTCTTTCTGGATTAAAGTTTCATTCAAATATCTTTTTTGACACAATTAGGTAGCTGCATGGATGCTCACAAGAACCAGCCTGTGCCAGCACTGATTCAAAACACAGGGCGGTAAAATAGTTTAGATACCAGCTAGATGTCATTTGGATGAAATGCTAAGTTGGTGGTCCCTTGTGCCAGTGTCTATGTAGGGCAAGCAACAGATCCCACACATGATGTGCATGTGCTACAGCTCATCAATTTACAATCATGAGATGGATGAATGGATGACTGGGAATTTACGTCCTGTATTTATGCACTTAGTAGGCTAATTAGGACATGAGGAGTACACGGCAATGAAGTGAAGGATGATTGAAACTGCCATCCAACATAGGCCCAGACGACCCGGCAAGAGCAGGATTCGAACCCTGGACCCTGCGATTGCCAGCCAAGCATGCTACCACCAGACCCACCCTCCCCTTACCATCATGAGCATCAAGAATTTGTAAACCTGCAAAAACGAACATATACATGAATTTAGCATTCGTGTAAGTGTGAAATATTGCTATTCACGAATTTTGTATGTGTAATTACGAACATTTCAACCTTAAACTTGGCTAAAACTAACTCTAAAGCTAATTTTAACACTAAACCCTAGTTATATAGCACTTCCACGAATGTTAGTATTGGCAGATACACGAATGAATAATAAAGCATATTCACTAACTGTTAGTTTTTACATGTACACGAGCACCTATGCTCGTTTTTTTCATGTCCACGAATTCGTACATGCTCGTTTTTACACCTCCACGAATTCATGAACATGCCAAATAATGCAAAATATGTACATGGAAAAAAGGAGCATAGGTGCTTGTGTATGTGTAATAACTAGCACTTGTGTATGTGCTTTATTATTCATTTGTGTACCTGTCATTACTAACATTCGTGGAGGTGTTATATCTTTCAGTTTTAGGGTCAAAATTCATGTATATATTTTTCATTATTTGGCATGTTCACAAATTCGAGGACATGTAAAAACGAACATGTACAAATGCGTGGACATGAAAAAACGAGCACAGGTGCTCGTGAACATGTAAAAACTAACACTCGTAAATGTGCTTTATTATTCATTCGTGTATCTGCCAATACTAACATTCGTGGAAGTGCTATATAATTAGGTTTAGTGTTAAAATTAGGTTTAGAGATAGCTTTAGCCAAGTTTAAGTTTGCAATGTTCATAATTACACATACACAAATCCGTGAATAGCAATATTTCACACTTACACGAATGCTTAATTCGTGTATACATATGTTCGTTTTCGCAGGTTTGGAAATTCGTGTACATGCCAAATAGTGAAAAATATATACCTCCAAAATTAGGTTTAGAGTTAGTTTTAGCCAAGTTTAAGGTTGCAATGTTCATAATTACACCTACACAAATTCGTGAATTGCAATATTCCACACTTACACGAATGCTAAATTCGTGTATACATATGTTTGTTTTCGCAGGTTTAGAAATTCGTGTACATGCCAAATAGTGAAAAATATATACCTCCAAAATTAGGTTTAGAGTTAGTTTTAGCCAAGTTTAAGGTTGCAATGTTCATAAATACACCTACACAAATTCGTGAATTGCAATATTTCACAATTACATGAATGCTTAATTTGTGTACAGTCAGACCAAGAATAATATAATAATAATAATAATAATAATAACTTATATAGCGCCAATTCCAGTAAACTGCTCATTGGCGCTTGGTTATATTAGTTGATGTTTCTGTAGTATTTTGCAAAAAGATATGTTTTCAAACGTTTCTTGAAGTTATCCAATGTTCTTGATTTTCTCACATTTTCTGGTAAGCCATTCCAAAGTGTTGGTGACGAAAAGGAGAAGGCTCTATCTTCGAACTTGTTTTGATATTGAGTGGCAGGTATCTGTAAGAGCAGTTTGCCATTGCTGCGGAGGTTAAGGTCATTTTCAGGTTTCAGTTGAATGAGAATTATTCAGGCGCTTGCTGTTTTGTTATTATTTTAGGGAATTAAAAAGTAAATGATGAAACATGCACTTGAAAACATCCTTGGCTTTACATGTAACCTACACAAAACAAATTTATTGCAAATTGGCATGAAATTTGGTGAAAAAAAGCTACTTTTGTTGACTCCGTGAACAAAAAATTATTCAGACACTCTCAGAAAGTTGAAGAAAATGAACTATTGACTATTATTTGTTAGTATTTATCCTAAAATACTGTTCATAAACTATGTACAGGTCATTATGACAGTATAGAATGGCAATTGCGACCATCCATTAAGAAAATTGGGATAAATAATTGAGATAAACATTCCGTCCAGTTTATCACATTTTTATGCAGTTTTTTGCACCTCAGACATACCTTGCATTGATTCAAAATGTTTTAGTTTATCTCAGAATTATATTCGTAAAACTTTGAGTCAGAATATGAAAGATTGGAGGCCTCATAGTAAGTTCATTGCACTTTTGTATTTATTTGTACCATTTACCAAAACAAAAACATGATCCTGCGGCACCAAAATCGAACTAATTTTCAGAAAGCAACATTCATTACCTATTTTTAGTTATATTCCATACATGGTGCAATTTGCTAATGAATGGGATGCTTTTAACTTCATTTGTGGAGGGGTCAAAAATATGGCTTTTAGGCCTCAATGCTATTCCAAAGGAGATTGTTCCATGAAAACACACTATAGTTTAGCATTGCACACAATTTGTAAACAAGTGGTGTAAACTGGCTTTCATATATATGCAATAGAGTGAACAACCTTAGGAAAGCCATGCAACTTCATTTTAAGTGATCTGATGGACTGCAGTGGCACAATGGGCAAGGATTCAGAGAGAAGTGGGAGCCAAAATCAAAGGGAAAATACCAAAGTGCATACAATTTATCAAGTAAGCCTGTAGTTTAGTTTTATCTTGATAAAACAGTTAACAATAGTCATTTTATGATATTTTGAAATATTTCCAATTGATATCAGACAGATTTCAAGAAAATGTGACAAACTGAATCAGATGTTATCTGACATATTCATCAAAATTTTCATAACTGATGATCACACCCATAATCCAATGTCGCCACAATGATCCCATGGTAGTTTATAAGCGGTATTTGGGATTAATGTAAGTAAAAAGGTAACTTTCTACAACTTTGTACAAGTGTCTGAATAATTTTTGGACTCTGAAATTACCTTCTGCGGATTTTGTTTCAATTTGGAAAAAATTTGTATTGGACAGGTTACATTTAATACCAAGAATGATTTCAAGTGCATGTTTCATTGCTTGCTTTGTAATTCCTTAAAAATAAAAATAAAACAGCATGTGTCTGAATAATTCTTGGTCCGACTGTATATGTTCGTTTTTGCAGGTGTACAAATTCGTGTACATGTCAAATAGTGACCAAGAAGTTGTTCCAGCTTGACGTATCTGTGCATGCTGCCTTGTTTCCCTGCCATTCTCCACCAGGTGATGCTGATTGATGAGGCGTTAATAATTCACGAGGAATGATAAGTCATAGAGAATGCGTCTTTACTACTTCCTTCAGCGCATGTGCTGAGTCTCCTGAGTGACATTCGTAGTTCTCTGAGGATGTGGAATATGTGCACAGTACTACCCAACATATTTTTTACTGAATCCTTTGCTCTTGGAAAGATGTTTGCCCTTCCACAACCTTCTGTTCTAACCCCTCACGCCTATGTGCTCTAATTTCCAGGCTCACTCTAAAAAAAAAAGACTTTAAATTAGCTGAACTATGGAAGTAAAAACCAAAACTCTGCTATATTAAAAAAAGGTTATCGCCATGTTCATTTAACAGGTAATTTTGAATACCGGATTTTAATTTGTCTATTAAAGTTAACTGTTACCATCTTACTGATAAGTGAATGGAAGGAAGGGCCGGGGAGTGCAAAGTCATGGAAATGCTTTGGTTAATTTTATCGTTTTGTTATGTTCATTGGATTTTGTTGGTGATGGGGCGGGGGGGTTGATTTAATTGGTAGCCATCTGGACTCCTATCGCAGAGAATTAAAACATTTTATTCAAGACAGCTTGCAACATGAACATAGTAATGACCTTTACCCATTTTAGAATGGTTTTGGATAATGTTTCCATATTTAAGGTTACCTAGTGATTTATTTTTACACGGACCTTGGAAATCAGAGCAATGCATATAGACGTGAGGGTTAGAATGGAATGATGTAGAAGGCTCAGCATCTTCCTAAGAGCAATAGATTTAGGAAAAATATGTTGGGTAGTACTGTGCATATATTCCACATCCTCAGAGAACAATGAATGTCTCTCGGGAGACACAACATATGCACTGAAGGAAGTAGTAAAAATGCATTCTCAATGACTTATCATTCCTCGTGAATTATAAACACCTCATCAATCAGAATCACATGGTGTAGAATGGCAGGGAAACAAGGCAGTATGCAGGGAGACATTCACGCTGGAACAACTTTTTGGTTACTGATTTAGGGAAGTGAATTAAGAAATACTTTGTATGACCAAATGTCAGTTTTAAACAGTTGTTTGGCAAAATTTTTGTCTCTCATGTTGATGGCAGTATTGGCAAGAATATTGCAGCAAAAATGGATTCCTTTCTAATTATTGCAATATGCAAACAATTTTATCCATGGTCCCACAATATTTTCAGCAGAAATCAAGTTCAGCTGACAGGGATCAAATAACATGACGCACAACACAATATTTCTAATAAAATGTTATTAGCCTCCTCTTTCTCTCCATAACATTCTGGGCATGCATTTGATCAGTTTGAAGAAGAATGCAAGAATCTTAAAAAGGACATTTCAGAAGTGGTTCTTTTTCTGATGATTACACAATTACTGAATATTGAAGTAAAGCATACATGTCATAGAGGCATGGAGACAGACAACATGAACATAGTGATGACCTTTACCCATTTAAGAATGGTTTTGGATGATGCTTCCATATTTAAGGTTACTTAGTGATTTATTATTAGGGTGACCTTGGAAAAGAGAGCATATAGACGTGAGGGTTAGAACGCAAGGATGTAGAAGGGTGAGCATCTCCCGAAGAGCAATTGCCCTATCAGCATGCCTCGGCAGTCCAACGTCGGCCCGAAGCTGGTCCGATGCTGCTTACATCGGACTGACGCTGGGCCGATGTTGGACCGCATGCTGATAGGGAAGGGATTTAGGAAATTTTTGTTGGGTAGTACTGTGCACATATTCCACATCCTCAGAGAACAATAAATGTCTCTCAGGAGACGCAGCACATGCACTGAAGGAAGTATTAAAGATGCATTCTCTATGACTTATCATTCCTCGTGAATTATCAACGCCTCATCAATCAGCACCACCTGATCGAGAATGGCACGGAAACAAGGCAGCATGCATAGACATCAGGCTGGAACAGGAGGGGGATCACTGATTCACTTAACCAAATTAAGAAATACTTTATGTAATGTCAGTATTATATAACTTTATAGTATAATGTGTAATGCTTCATTTATTTAACTTGACAAATTTTTCATATCATTTGATTTGATGACGAAGAAGAATATTTTATGAAATACCATTGACACATTCCTTTGTTAAGATCTAGGGGAGAGCGGGATAAAGTGAGACGGCGGGCACAGTGAGTCAAAGCCCGTAGCGTCTAGCTGGTACTTTTTACAGATCAACCCTCTTTTGTATTCTACAAAAAGTAAATGAGTGAGAGACTGTCCTATATCCTGAATGCCTACACAGCATATCAGGAGTGGGATTTCAATATTTTGGTTTTTTGCCTGTAAAAGTAAATAATTTTGCTAAACGACTTTTTGTTATAATTCCCAAGAAAAATAGTTTGATGCAAATCAATTGCTAGGGATTCAAACCTTGATTATTTGTCTTAGTTTAGTGAGACGATGAACCACAATACAGACATCCGGTCCCACGGGGCACAGTGAGACACTTAACGAGCATAGACAAAACTCAAAATTTCTCCACACCTGTAAAAGGTAGGAATCTTAAACTACTGGACAACATACCCAACGTCATTATCTATAATGTTGACCTGATCTCATTTACCTCGTTACTGCCAACATTTTGGAACACTTCAAAACAAAAAAAGTGTCTCACTGTGCCCCGCTCCCCCCTACACTGTGCACTAACGAGGGGGGTACCCTCACCATCTGGGTGGCCATTACATCTCTCACTTCGTGATTTCAAAGTGAAATTACAAACAATGTAAGGGGTGTGAGGTCTTTAAATTGTTAAGACAGGTTAAATGGCTTGTGGAATGAATCAGTGCCAAGTGCCATAGTCAAACATGCAAGGTGAAGAAAGATATTAATGAAATTCAAATTCACTCGAGGTGAGGGTACCACAAAAAACGGAAAATGGCAGGGCGAGGGACCAGCATTTTGGCGAGGGTACCAACATAAAATGGCGAGGGTACCAACCTAAATGGCGAGGGTACCAGCGCCGGAAGTGGCGAGGGTACTGTAAGATTTGGGCGAGGGTAACTTCCGGTTGGCGAGGGTAACCACCAAAGTAAATGGCGAGGGTAAAGTAAGATGTGTTGCCTTTGCAATCCCAGTAGATAGTCTAGTAGAAACGACAATGAATCAGCTTAATTGATAACAAAATGTGCAGACACATGATGACACCTCTGAAGTCAAGAATTGGAATTCCCAACAAGTACATAATTTAATTGCAATACCTTATCAATAGAGGAAAATCTACAAATTAATTGACTACCATTGAAGTAACAACTGCCAAATAATGGTCATACTCTGTACTGTCCCACAGTGGAAATCTGCTAATTCTAGGTTTTACTAAATACACTTGTCTATAAAAACATGTTAGTGAAATAAATTTAAATACACTGTTATATAGGCCTTCATAAAAAGTTTGGAAGTAAGATATTTATCTTTGCAATTCTGTGTTAGATCATTAATGAAGACTGCCAGCAGCAGGCCTTCTGTGACGAGCCAGATCCTGCTGTTGTGACTCTGTGCATGAGATCCTGTTAAAAACCATGTATTATATGAATCTGTCTCTTTGCAGTATACTTACTGTGGGTCATTGAGGCCCTTTTCGATTTTGGCTGGTCTCCGTGACTTATTTGGTGATTTAATTGAAAATATACCTCTACCATGCTGCATAGTGACCATTTTTGCGCCAATATCCTGCTGCTCTCATAGCAGTACTAGCAATATGTGGTGAGTGTTTACAGATTTATTAAAGAAAGGAAGGAAGGAAGGAAGGAAGAGCAGAAGATACAAAGATAAAGGACAGAAGATACAGCAAAAGATAGATGGATATATTCTGACTCAATAAATAGATAAATATAGAAAGATAGATAGATAGATAGATAGATAGATAGATATATAGATAGATCTATGGACAGGTGTAAACAGAAACGAACATAGGTAGGTGATTAAATATAGGCTTAGGGCATAGGCCTATATATTATGGCAGGCTGGCAGTCCTATGTACATGCACTCTGAGTGGTCGTTCTTGTTATTTATATATTGTAGGGTTGAAGGCAGAGCTGAATCTATATTTATATCTATCTGCCTACCTTACCAAGAATACAATATTGTACACAATATGGACTTTTTTTCCTGTTCATATGAAAGATTCTGAGGACGGAAACGAATTTAAAAAGAAGCTGAACTTAATTGGGAAATGTTTACAGGAAAGTTGTAAATAAATACAATTCTTATCACACGTGGGTGTTCTTGCTAGTCCATCATGCTTTTATCATGTTTTTAGTATGCCAATCCCAGGTTTCTGGGCATGCTGTCTCGAAGATGCATCGTTTGATGAAATCAAACAGTTATTGTCTTATTGATATCTAGTACTATAGCTCAAATTTGACCACCAATAAGAAAAGGTTTGTCTGAACCATAAATTGAAGTACCATCCACAGTGAAACTTTCTTTAATTCTGGTTGTTTCCTTGTGCTGGCATGTATTTTCCAATTTTTTTTTTCTGTGACAATAACACGTTCGTTATGAAATAAATACCATCCCCAGATATCACAAACTACAGACTTTTTCAAAGTCATGTACATGTAATCATTAGGAAGACATGTACACTGTCATAAATATGGCGTGGTAATGATATATTCAACCACTTCTGATTCTGCATGTGCTTATGGCTTCTGCAGTAACTAATCAATGAAAGAATTTGATGACAACTTTAATTTGACATTTTTTCTGTATTGATACTAATTATTGACGCATATATGGACAGCTTGTACTGTCTGTACATAAACTATTTCTGTCTCTCTATTATCTTTCTTAGATAGATGATGTATTGACTAAGTAGATAAATTGCTAGATAGATATATACAGACATATTCCTACAGACATATGGACATTGGACAGGTAGAGAAACAGGCAGATAGACAGTTAGATAGGCAGGTAAATAAACTGGTAGACAAACAGGGTAGAAAGGCTAAGCTTTTGTCTATCTGTCTATCTATTTTATGTAATCTATCTGGTAAATCTAATAACTTCACCCTTGCTGTTTTTATCACACCGTAACAACTGCTGAGCTGCAAAAAAAGAAACATCCCATAACAGTCATTATAGGTGGTACCCTCACCATGACAATATTTGAAAATGGTGTTACCCTCGAGAAGCTTTTGTGGTTACCCTCGCCCCTACCCTATATTTCAAATGCAAAAGCTGGTAATTTTGTGAATAATCGCATGTAGAAGGGGTGTCCTGGGGTTAGTTTAACATCTGAACTACATGCTTGACGAATTTAAGCTTTGGCTTTGAAGAAATAAGCTCAGAATGACAAAAAATCACTTTGAATCGAGATTTGTAATGGCTGCTCTGATGGCGAGGGTACCCCCTTCGTTAGTGCACAGTGCCCTACTTTAGTACTTTTAGGTTGAATTCTTGTCTTTGCATTATCCCGGATTATTTAGTATTCAGATTCATTGAATCTATTGTGATAATCCAATTGAATTACAATCTCAATTCTAACCACAGAACTGAAGCAAACAAGACAGCTTGAGGAAAACCTATTTAATCTTAATATCAAAGGGAAAATTTACCCATGGAGTGGATCTTAGAAAATAAAACAAAAATATCATCCGAATCTAGAAGCTGAAAATTTGCAAATCTTATTATTTTCATCACAAGTGGAGCATCTAATGCAATAGACATTTTTATTTAACTAATTTCTTGATTGAATTTCTTCCCAATAAAATTTATTCAGCTGCAGGTCTGTCTTTAACAAAATCAAACTCTTTCTGGATTAAAGTTTCATTCAAATATCTTTTTTGACACAATTAAGGTAGCTGCATGGATGCTCACAAGAACCAGTCTGTGCCAGCACTGATTCAAAACACAGGGCGGTAAAAATATTAAAAATAGTTCAGATCCCAGGTAGATGTCATTAGGATGAAATGCTACGTTGGTGGTCCCTTGTGCCAGTGTCTATGTAGGGTATGCTTTGTTTTGTTTGTTTGTTTGTGTTTTACGCCTCTGCAGCACCTTAGTCGGCTATATCGAGGCAGGCGACCGCAGTATGATGATGAGATGGGAAGACTGAGAGTCTGGCCCATACCCTATTAATTCAGGGATGCCCAGGGTCTTTCAGTTGCCCCAGCATAGAATACTGGATACAACCCACCTCCATTCACTCTAAATTGGAAATGCGTACAACCTAAACAAAACCTAAACATTAAACATTCCCGCTTTGAGCGCGTTTATTGGTGTTTAGCTTTTTCTTTATAAACACTATGTTTAGCCAAATTAAACAAGCTGCGTAAGTGACTGCGCAGACACAACCTAAACCATTATGACAAAAAACATTTAGTTTTAGCGTTTTATTTGTTTAGAACACTAAACAAAACCTAAACAATTAGGTGCATAGTCTAAACAACCAAGTGTCTAATGCCTAAACTACTAAATGTTGACAACTTACACAAAATCTCAACAACTAATGTGCGTACAAAATTCCCGCTTTGAGCGCATTTAAAAGTGCGTACAAAAAGTAAATGTTTAGGCTGTAAACAAATGCGTACATCTTCAATAAAAGTTTATATCATGTGAAAAAAAGCTATTCCATACTTTTATCTATACATCGATAATGACTGTACAAGCAGCAGTTCTATGCTTTACATACCATACCAAAAGTATATTTCCAAATAATCCCACTTTCTCATTACTTACGATCTGTCGTAATTATGAAAAATTAATTCAGCATTTTATAAATTATATTCTCATGCAAAAGACACAATTCATCATAATTGTATAACACCTCCTGTCCAATAGTTTACCTACCTACATACCATATCTAATGATAGTGCCTAAAAAAATGTAGCAATTTAACTTCCCAATAAATAGCATTGAAAAATATTCTGTACTTGAAAGCACTTTATTATAATGACTAGCTAAATCGATGACTGTTTCTTTTTTGTAAATCATATTTTGAGACTTAACATTTACAAAATTACAAAATTTAAATAAATACCATTTTGTAAAAACCTTACTGATCAATCGTGGGAAACTTCACACATCAAAACAAACAACTTTTTGGATTACAATTAATTAAATTTGTTACATAATTCAACTCTTGCGTTAAAAATTTTACTAAAATATCAACAACATTTATTATTCTATTCTAAATACAATTACAAAATACCTTTTTTATGTGCACAGTTTGCATTTTGCATGGTGCAGTTTCACATATCATTTGTGTGATTTTACAATTTCTCAAATCGTCCCAGTTAGAGCCAAAACTAGTTGGATTGGCCTGAGGTGAGTGGACGGCACGAATGTTGCACAAGTTTTGTTTGTTTTTTGACGGCATCATTGTAATTTGCATGAAGAGAGGCCACAAATACATTTAGTAAGGGCCTAGCCTCAACGAATGATCCTGCTGCTATCTGGACAATTCTGAGAGTCTCCTTCAAACATCTCTGCATTTCCAAACTTCTTCTTCTTCCACGTGAGATCTGGGTTCATGTGTTGAACGTTTAAGCTCTGCAGGACTGCACATGTGTGCATGAACAACACATAACACAGCCTATAAAAATGTGGTCCTAATGGTTAAAATCAGTGTGTATGTATAACAACATTTTACGAGCTGATGACGGTTGTGTCCGTTGTCCACGCATGCGCTTAATCCCCACTTATAGGCTTTGTCTGTGTGTGAAGCTGGCCAAGTGATCCAGACATTCTACTTTAGCTTCAATTATTTTTCCTTGGAGACCATCACAGTTTGTGGCACATATGACAGCTAGTGCTTCTGACCTTTGTGGAAGTTCACTTTTTGTGTGTATTTTTTACATTTTTTATGATTTCTCTAGGTCCTGGCCATTCCACATGCTGTTTTCATAATTTGAATAAATGCAATGTGCCTGAAAGTAGACATACACACCATGTACGTGAACAGCTAATAACAATATCAACTGGTGTTCAGGCAGACAGCCATAATTACCTTCTGAGTTATTATACGGAAGTGACAGTGTTAACAATTTTTCATCAGTATTTTAGAATTAATTTTAAATGATTGCAAAAAATCTAAGTCTGACAACATATCAATGGCACTTACTACTTTCTGAAAATCTGTGCTGGTCCAACTCAAATTTTAAGGCAATGCCATTTATAGAAAATTTGCTTTTAACTTATTCCAAGATTTTCTCTTGACATGTCCTTTTGTGAAGTGATTAGTGATGGTATGGATGGCTGGAATCGATCATTTGATCACAGATTGGGTAAGTTTGATTGTATCTACTCTAACTAGGCCTACTCCGGAAATTATGTTTCTGCTTTGAGAGTAAACTACTTCAAAATTGTCCAATTTATAATGAAAAGGAGTACGGGATACCCTGGCTGGTGGCAATTCAAACCATCATTTGACGTCTTCAATTGACTGACTTAATTGTTTCAATTGAATTGCAGCAATCCACATCATAAAAACAACCAGCCACTAAATCAGAAGTATCAGCTTTTTATGTAATCAATCCCATGTCATGGGATATCCCAATTTCTAGACTCTGATCTACTTCTGGAGATGCAAAAAATGATTAAGAGTAAACTACTATACTCCAAGAATACCAAATCAAATCCACTCAGCACTCACAGACTGAGTGATATGCTATTGTAGTGAAATATGAAACCATTCTGGTCTGGATGGTCTATAATGTGCCATTGCACTGCCATTGTTACCTGGACCATTGATATACTGTCAGCATGATGAACCAGTTATATAGCCATATGATGGACATTGTCAAAAATAGCAATACTTGTTTGTCTTTAAGTAGTTACCTGAATAAAATTCCAGTAGCACCAAAGCAAGGATTCAAGGCCACTATTAGTGTCTGTCAGGTGGAGCCACAGCAACTGTCTTCCAATAATAAAGTTAGGTGGCACTGCCATCAAGTTACCCAGTTCAACAACTTGTTTAGTCTGTACAAAAGATCATGTAGATATCTACAATTCTACATAATGTGTTTAGGAGCTCCACATATTCCAATTCTGATTCCACAAATGTTTAGCAAAGCTACGCAGTTTGTTTAAGTGAGATATACATGTTGTTTAGAATGCTCAACAACCCATTTAGACTGTAAGCGTCATGTCTTCATATTGAACATGGTGTTGTCATTGACAACATTTGAAAGCAACATCCATGGAGAACCTAAACATTAAACATTTGAAATGTTTAGAATTTGTTTAGGTCAGTTTAGAGTGTTTAAAGTCCCATGGGCTCGGACTAAAGTGAGTTCCCGAGGTGACTATGTAGGGCATGCAACAGATCCAGCACATGAGGTGCATGTGCTACAGCTCATCAATTTACCTCCATGGGATGGATGGATGGATGATTGGGAATTTACATCTTGTATTCATGCACTTGGTTGGCTAATTAGGACAAGAGGAAGACATGGCAATGAGGCGCAGGGGATTAAAAACCAGCCGTCCAACATAGGCCCAGGTGAGCAGGCAAGAGTGTGATTCCAACCCCAGAACTCAGCCATCGGCAGCCAAGCATGCTACCACCAGACCACCCTCCCCTCAGGTCCAATGTCACAAGTTGTTAAAATTTGTGATTTTTGGTCATTCAGGACAAAAAATGGATAATCACAGATATGTTCCCTATGTATTAGTAGATTCCAAAATGCAAAAGTTACAGGTGGTAAATGCATTTTTAAGCAAACGAGGCTAGATAATGCCATTATTTTTAAACATAAATATGAAGGATTTACAAAATTAAAATGCAGTTTTTGCGAAACTGTTCTGACTTCATTCAAATGGACTTGTAGGGTAAAGTTTTAAAGATAGCACCATGAAATTAACACAATATCTAGAAAATGATATCCTTTATAAAATTACTTGATCATTTAATACATTTCCCTTATTTAACCTTTCTTATGGCAGTTGGCAGTTACTGTAGAACAAGAATGCACCATATTTTTTATCAGTCTCAAAGGCAGGGCTCTAATACCAAGATAGGTTCGACAAATTTCAAATTTTATTTTAACGGCATTTACTTGCTTGTATTTTAAAGTTTTACCTGAATTTTTTCATGCAGTGTCCAGCATGACGCCAAAAATTGATCGCATATGCAATCATTTACCATCTAATATATCAAAAGCTATGAGAAGTGGATACACTTCCTGGTTTTTACATCATAGGGGACATCACTGCTTTCACATGATTCATAATACATGCATAAATTCTATACGAAAGCTGAGATTTGACCTGAAATGCATGTCCATGTTGGGCCAAAACTTAAATTTTACCAACTCACGATATTGGACCCTTAGCAGCAAGAATTTGAATGCAACGGCTGCAATATCCACATAGGTCTACATCCAAAATCCTTTTTTATCTAATCATGGGGCATTTTGTATACTCCCTGATCCCCGATGATATCACGGTTTAACTGCAAAATGAAGTTTTCAAAAAACACATAGCTATGAAAATGATAATAAGAAAAAAAAGGTTTTCCTTAAGCAGGCTGGTTTGCTTCAGTTTTGTGGCTAGAATTGGGATTGTAATTCAATTGGATTATCACAATAGATTCAATGAATCTGAGTTCCATGTAATCTGGGAGAAACCAAAGATAAGAATTTAGCAAAACGTACAGATGTTATCAACAAAGGAAAATATTAAGGATATCCCTTGAAATATTCTTCTGTACCATCAAATTTTTGATGCTATGAAAAATATGTCAAACCAAACAAAAGTATAGCGTTAAACTATGCTGTATAAAGTATACTATAGGCCTACCACAGACATTTCATTATTCAAAGTATTACTTAATAAAGTTGCCTAAATCAGTGACCAAGAAGTTGTTCCAGCTTGATGTCTCTGTGCATGCAGCCTTGTTTCCCTGCCATTTTCCACTGGTGATGCTGATTGATGAGGCGTTAATAATTCACGAGGAATGATAAGTCATAGAGAATTCATCTTTACTACTTCCTTCAGTGAATGTGCTGTGTCTCCCGAGAGACATTCATTGTTCTCTGAGGATGTGAAATATGTGCACAGTACTACCCAACATATTTTTCCTGAATCCCTTGCCCACAGAAAGATGTTTGCCCTTCCACAACCTTCCGTTCTAACCCCTCATGCCCATGCGCTTTAATTTCCAAGCTCACTCATCTAAGGAAAATGACTTTAAATTAGCTAAACCATGAAAGTATAAACCAAAACTCTGCTATATTAAAAAAAGGTAATCGCCATGTTCATGTAACAGGTCATTTTTATTACCGGATTTTAATTTGTCTATTAAAGTTAGCTGTTACCATCTTACTGATAAGTGAAAGGAAGGAAGGGCTAGGGAGTGCAAAGTCATGGAAGTGCTTTGGAAATTTATTGTTTTGTTATGTTCATTGGATTTTGTTGGTGATGGGGTGGGGGGGGGGTTGATTTAGTTGGTAGCCATCTGGACTCCTATCGTAGAGAATTAAAACATTTTATTCAAGACAGCTTGCAACATGAACATAGTAATGACCCTTACCCATTTTAGAATGGTTTTGGATAATGTTTCCATATTTAAGGTTACTTAGATTGACCTTGGAAATCAGAGCAATGCATATATAGACGTGAGGGTTAGAACGGAATGATGTAGAAGGGTGAGCATCTTTTAAAGAGCAAGGGATTCAGGAAAAATATGTTGGGTAGTACTGTGCACATATTCCACATCCTCAGAGAACAAGAATGTCTCTCAGGAGACGCAGCACATGCGCTGAAGGAAGAAGTAAAGACGCATTCTCTATGACTTATCATTCCTCGTGAATTATTAACGCCTCATCAATCAGCATCACCTGGTGGAGAATGGCAGAGAAACAAGGCAGCATGCACAGAGACATCAGGCTGGAATAACTTCTTGGTCACTGATTTAGGGGAGAGCGGGGCACAGTGAGAATCTTTCTTTATTTTCAAGTGTTCCAGAATGTTGGCAGTAACGAGATAAATGAGATCAGGACCACATTATAGATAATGACTTTGGGTATGTTGTCCAGTAGTTTCAGGTTCCTACCTTTTACAGGTTTGGAGAAATTTTGAGTTACGTGCATGCTCGTTAAGTGTCTCACTGTGCCCCGTGGGTGGGGCACAGTGAGACAGCCGGCGGTGCACAGTGAGACAAGGCATCTGCTGCCGGAACCGCTGATCATCAGGACCTGCAAAATTGTTCTATCAATTGTTGCTACAGAAACTACTGTACTCAAAAAAAGGAGCTGGCTTGGCGATTTTTTAGGTCCTTTTTTGAGCATTTTTCGAAACTTCATCGCACAGGACTAATGCATGACTTATTTAACCTGACACACCTGTACATCCTAATCAAAATTCTTTTTGATGCTTCTCTTTGGATGTGACTCACTAAAATCAGTTAGTATATAGCAGGCATTTTGTTTTTAATAGTGAATTGTGAGCTACACATTACATTCAGGTAGTTTCGAGTGTATTTTGTGATGTCTCACCGTGCCCTGCCTCAAAATGTCTCACTGTGCGCCACACAGTTCTCTTTATAAAATTTTTGAATCCTGCTGACCGATGCCTTGTATTGTGGTTCATCATCTCACTAAACTAAGAAAGATAATCAAGGTTTGAATCCCTGGTACTTGATTTGCATTATACCATTTTTCTTGGGAATTATAATAAAAAATCGTATAGCAAAATTATTTACTTTTACTGACTAAAAACCAAAATATTGAAATTCCACTCTTGATCTGCTGAGTAGGCATTCAGGATATAGGACAGTCTCTCACCTACTTACTTTTTGTACTACACAAAAGAGGGTTGATCGTTAAACAATACCAGCTAGACACTACCAGCTTTGTCTCACTGTGCCTGCCGTCTCACTGTGCTCCGCTCTCCTCTACATAGAACTGAGTTAAGAAATACTTTGTGTGATGAAGTCATAGGCGTACCGGAGGGGGGGGGGGCAGGGGGGGGCGGTCGCCCCCCCCCCCCCCACAAATTGTGGGACACAGTTAGATTCAGGCAAAAAAGCTAAACAATTCGGGCAGCTAATTAAATAAAAACTATTGAAAATCAATGATTTCTAGGCAGTTTTATTTGAAATGGTACTAAATTTAAATCATTAAATTCAGGCAAATGTCGCAAATATTGTGCGTCCGGTATGCCTATGGGTGAAGTGTCAGTATGAAATAGCTATACATGCATGTAACTTAGTTAAACACTTTATCTACTTGGCTTGACATATTCATAGAATTTAATTGCAAAGAAGCATATTTGAAGAGATATTATATTTTCTCTTGAAAATATCTACTTTTAGTCTGAATTCTCGTAATTGCATTCTCCCTTCATCTCTCGTCACAATTATTTAGAACTAACTCATTGAATCTATTGTGAAAATCCAATTGAATTATAAAATCTCAATTCTAACCACAGAACTGAAGCAAACAAGACAGCTTGAGGAAAACCTGTTTAATCTTAATATCAAAAGTGAAATTTCACCCCTAGAGTGGATCTTAGAAAACAGAAAACAAAAGTAACATCAGAATCTGGAAGCTGAAAATTTGCAAATCTTATTATTATCATCAGAAGTGGAGCATCTAATGCAATATAGACGTTTTTAATGAATTAATTCATTGATTGAATTTCTGTCAATAAAATTTATTCAGCTGCAGGTCTGTCTTTAACAAAATCAAACTCTTCCTGGATTAAAGTTTCATTTGAATATCTTTTTTGACAAAATTAGGTAGCTGCATGGATGCTCACAAGAACCAGTCTGTGCCAGCACTGATTCAAAACACAGGGCTGTAAAAATAGTTTAGATCCCAGCTAGATGTCATTTGGATGAAATGCTAAGTTTGTGGTCCCTTGTGCCAGTGTCTATGTAGGGCATGCAACAGGTCCCACAAATGAGGTGCATGTGCTACAGCTCATCAATTTACCATTATGAGATGGATGAATGGATGATTGGGAATTTACATCCTGTATTCATGCACTTAGTAGGCTAATTAGGACGCTAGGAGTACACGGCAATGAGGTGAAGGATGATTCAAACGGCAATCCATATGATCCAAGGCAATAGCGGGATTCGAAACCAGGAACTCGCGATTGGCAGCCAAGCATGCTACCACCAGACCCACCCTCCCCTTACCATCATGAGCCTCAAGAATTTGAGTGCAGCGGCTGCAATATCCACACAGGTTAGGGTGCATCAGTTGCCACAACATCAACCGATCCAGCTGTACCTTGGTCCATAGTTGGGTTTTACCACACAAAATAAGATTATGAAATTTCAGCTTGATCGATGGATATTTAGGGGTGCCTCCGAGAGCATCTTTCTTTTGAGCTTTTCAGGAAAAATTACGTTTCCGTAAGATCGCGGTTTACGATAAGTTGAGTAATATAGAAGATAGAAAAAAACTAATGACATATTTGGATTCTTCAAAATGAATACCTGGAACCTATGTTTCGGTCAACATTATGGTGATCATGTACTGCAAGATATGCTTTTACTTCGATTATTATGTACGACGTCACTGATATACACAAGTTTCTGTATATATGACTGCATGGTACTTATTCTTTGCTTTTCTCTTCATATAAATTATGTTTCATAAATATCAGCAGCGATTTACTCAGTATTCAATTTTATCTCTCAAAGCAATTTCAATTATTCATGATGATCTCAAAAAGTTTTATGACTACGAAAAGAGAAAAAAAACAAGTTTGCTATGCTATGTGGTGATAAGTGACCATAAGTTCGAATTTATTGAAACCTTATAAAAAACTATCCCTAATACTTTTAGTGGACAAGGAAATGGGTCCATTTACCATGTACATTAAGGTTCATCAGCTGTCCAATGAATAAAAAAAAAATAGAGCCGGGAAGCCGTAACATGGCTTGAGCTTGTGTTATGGTAGTTAGAGGAATTTAAGTACTACTTTTCTTTCTTTCTATATTTCTGCTTTTGAAATGATATTCTCTTTCTTCATTATTAATTTACTGCAATATCTTAAACCTGACCATTCTTAACACGTGCAGGATGATTGGTTTTAATGAATTTAATCTGATTTAATTTATATTTATGAAAATATATATAAACTTTTATTGACAAGCAGAAATATCAAATATAGATACATGAAGTCATTATCTGTTTTAACAAAAATATCCTTTTAAAAGGCCTATCCACATTTGCCGCTCAAAGACTTTTCTTGAAGGTCACACGATGTGAGAGAAGCGAGTGGCCGAATATTGGCGGGCTTGGGTATATACCCAGCCCGATCCGGTCGATTGATTCGAGTGGGCCGAGTGCCCTGATTGGGTTTGATTAGTATGACGCAATAATAAACGCGGGAATCAATCGAGGAAGACGGATGTCATCGGCCATATTGGCTTAACCAACCTTACAAGGTAAGAATACACTGAAACATTTATCACTTATGCAGATCTCACACATTCCTAATATAATGGAATTTAAGAGGTTTGTACCCTTCTGCATGAGACTGCAAGTAATCAATACCTTTTTTAAAACGCCGAGAAAGTTTGAGTGAAAATGTTAAATAAATATTACATTTATTAAATTGCTTCTATTCTTGTCATGGAATTGTGACTATAGATTAAATCTATGAAATATATCCTCCTTGGACTTTGCCATCCATCTAGTGCAGGATATTCAGATTATGTATATTGACAGTCTCAGTGAACATAGTCCCTGATATAGGTCTACTCTAAAAATGTTGGTTTGAAGCTTAATGTGGCCTCAGAAAGTACTTCCAGAAAATATACAATGTGCGGACAATATTTGTATTTCATTAATTTGCAGAAAATGAATGGTTGATTACAATATTATGTACAATTGTACATTGACACATCTTCTTGTGCACTATAATATCAGGCAAGTTTTCTCAGTGTTAAAACAGATAATGACTTCTTAATGCATAGCATATCAGTAATGTTGTTTCTTAATTGTCATACAGTCGTAAAACATTAATCAAGATCATTGAATCATGAATAATAGAAATTGCTTTGAGAGCAAAAGAGAAATACTGAGTATATTATTACTAATATGTACCAAACATAATAAATAATAAAGGAACAATTAAAGACAAAGTATCTTGCAGTCATTTAAATAAAAAAATTTGTATATCAGTGAAGTCGAATAAAATATTCAAAATAAAAACACATCCTGCCCCATGGCAACAACATTATTTCAATGAAAGTATAGGTTCCAGGTATTCATTTTGAAGGAATTTTTTAGCAGAATCCAATGGGGCATTTTGTATACTCCCTGGTTCATTAATATCACTGACCATGTTTAATAGAGCTGTGCTTGCCTCAATTTGGGAATAGGCAGGAAGTGAACAGAGACACCACCTGTGAAACACATAGGAAGTATTTGTCACTGAAAATAATGGGATAGTCATTTGATGAACGACATCTGGTCAACGAAGATAATAGCAAGCATTTATTGTGGGTGGTTTTTTACTCGATGTGGTCTATTCCTGTTTACAGCTAGTCATTTACAGCGAAACACTTTGATAGAGAATTAGATAGGACTGTGGCACTGTGAAAATGGCACTTTGTGACTCATGATAGTAGATGTTCAAAGTGTCATCTTCTATACTTTCAACATGGGAAACATAGAGGCTGTTTGATTAGTCATGATCATGAGAAAGCCATTTGACTTCTCATAACGGATTTTAGAGTGAAAATCAGATGCATAATCCTTTCGTTTGGCTGTCACCTACAAGTGGGATCAGTCTCCTTCAATCAAATTAACATTGAAAGTATTGGGTTTGATCATGACAAATCATCAGCATGATGACATACAAAGTGCCATTTTCACAGTGCCACACTCCACTCTAATTCTATATCAAAGTGTTTTGCTGTAAAGTTATGTATTAAATGCAACAAAAAGAGATATATTTTATTTCACCGACTGTATTATAATGAAAATGCCATTATAAGGAGTCTATTTCTGAATAATTTGATTATCAGCATTTTCACATTCTTTGGAATTTTGCTGAATATAATCCTTAAGAAAATCTATTGAAATTAAATAATTCTAAAATCACTGTTCATAAAGGAAGTTAGAAAACCAAAGCAAACATGGCAGCTTGAAGAAAAACCTTGTTTCATCTGAATATCAAAAGTCCATGAAGTAAGAGGTTCATCAAACAACAGGGAAAAGCAATTGTTGAATTGAAGATTTTAAATCATATTAATTTCTCTATTTCTTTGCTTAAAACGTTAGCGGCTGTAACTGCGGGTTTTTAATGAATTAAAAACTCTATTGAATTTCAACACAATTGGATTAGTTCAGGAGCAGAGTTGTGCTATTGCATCAGATTCCTATGCCAGACCAGATTGAAGTGTCTGGCATTGTGCATCCCATTCAAGGCAGAGGCCTGGATTAATTAACGTAGAGCTATTTGGTTTTTTTTTTTTTTTATGTTGTTAATTTTACTTAGGCATTCAAGAGTCATTGTTTATTTTGAAACAAATTCTAGCTCAAGAAAAGTTACATATAGCTTTTCGTCATTTATTTTCAACAGTAAAGTTCTCAGAAACCAAATGTTTGTTCCATCCTCGGAATGCAGTATAAATTGTTCAGCACATGTTTAATCACAAAAAAGCATGTTTCCACCTGAAGCTAAGATATACGTAATGTTAAAATTGGACGAGAGAAATTGCCACCCGTTTTTTTTTTTCTTTTAGTTTGTGTGCAAAAAAAGTTTATCCAGGGTCAAAATCGGTCTCTAACTATAATTGCAAGGAAAATTGCAAAGCAATAGATAGACAGACATATATAGTATATATGTGTACATGAAGAGATCTAAAACTATGATAACAATGCAATATACTTCTCACAAACCTCAACTTGCCCTGACCATGACCTTTGATCTCGACAACAACAGGAAGTGTTTTACTAATCACAGGAAGCAAGAAGTGGGCTGCGCTTCACCCCATTCCAGTTAGTCCATCCCCCAAGCCCCTCAGAAAATGATTTCGTTGCACCCCCCGGTTTCGCCCACTTTCTTTATACCAAATTGAAGCAAATTTTGTCTAGTTTTCATTTCTGATAATGTTTTTTACGAATTTCTGCCGCAACTGTGCGAAAAATGGGGGTTTTCAAAGGGTATGTGAATCAATTTTTGAGCAAAAATAAGGTAAAAAATAGTGAAGTAACAGATAAGGATCAACTATTTTATCATGCCATATTCATATAAATGTAGTTGCATGCATATAAAATGTAGATGAGATACCTACCTGTAATTTTGAAATATTTATATGCAGCCAATGGGTATTTAAACACAATGGCAGCCATTTTTCAAGATGGCCGCCAAAAATCGGTTGACGCTCAAACTTTTTACTCAAATTATTGTGGACAGACTATATTCGACTTCAAACATATGTTAATTGTGTCAATATTTCCATTGGGAGGGCCAAATTTCGTTTTCTAGAATGCTTTTCTGAAGTTAAAATTAATTTTTTAAGGTGATGGCTTAATTTCCAAGATGGCGGCGAACCGAGATTATTGGCACTGAAAATCTGTTTTTTCCAAGATTTTGCCTTAAAAATATCATAAAAAGAGAGAGATCTTACTGCAAATACATAATTTGCCAAAGTATACCAATGGAACCCATAACAAAATTGTTTTGAAGATGGCTGCTGTATATCAAAGATGGCTGCCAAATTCTAAGATGGCTGCCAAGATACCAAGGTGGTTGAAAAAGCTCCCGAACTGTGCCAATCTTTGCAATTTAGCAAGGAAAGATTGTTTTTGGGTGACAATTTAGTTGACAATCATGACACATAGAGTATAATTAATCTTGCAAAAGTTTCAGAATTGACCAAGAAACCCTCTTTTGATTATATCTCTGGTTTTTATGGAGTTTGAATGAACAGTTCTGATTAAAAAATGTCTTCAAGGCAATCCTAAGCTCAGACGCCACTTTCTCATTTTTTTAACGGAACTGGCATAACTTGAGTTTGACATGGATGGAATATTAGTTCTTTCAATGTATGTACTATTTAATGTAGCTATTCAAGTATCGTAAATCTGCCATCTGATGTAAGGTGAACATATTTGATTGATATCATCTAGTTTGATGTGTCTCATTTTACGAAAAATCTGTGACTTTGGTGTTTAACGGCCGATATTTTGACACTATTGCGATAAAAGTTTCCATTATGTTATAAGGATATTTGGAAAGCATGAGACCAATATGAAAGGTCAGATGCACACAAAGCTGCATTAGAGGGATGAGAGATTCTAAAAATCTAAAGACTGAATATGTGATAAATGTCAAAATCCTTCTCTGATGGTGTGTTTCACATCTCTGCGGCTGCGCAGCACAATACTGCGCTCTATTAAGGCTGGCTAGGGTGTTATTAATTTGTCCTAGGTTATTTTCCCTTATATCTTATAGTACACTGTATGTCTGGGTTTAAAAAAGAAATGCTGTTACATTTTCTCTATCTCTGTTCGTGACTGACAAGTTAGAAGCAGTTTGCTGTCAGTCCCTGGAAACCAGTGAAAAATGAAATCGGGTCGACATAACATACTAGTCCAGTGGCTTAGGGACAATTTTCGGGTCGATCGCTACAAATGTGATAAAAGCACCAAACTTCCCAGATATGTCTTATAGGCAATTTCTGATGATATCAGTCGAGGAGCCTTGTTGAAATATCATTATGTCAGAATTTAGGCCCATATTTTTAAAACAGAGGAAGATATGCATTAGTTAGCCTCTGTGTCGTAAAAAAATCCATGTTGCTTTTTTGCATTGAAATTTGGTTTTTCAAAAAACCCTTTTTGAATCTAAAAAACCAGTTTTGTCTGAATTTTTTTAGAGTGTAGAAACACTTTTATCCCATTTTTCCTCGTTTACATACCTACTATACACCAAAAGAAAGCTTAAGATCTTCTCTTTCCAAATAATAATAAACAGGCATCTCTAGACCACAGAAAATTGTTAATTAGTATCTAGATTTCAGTCTGTATCACTGATTTATCTGTTGCCTACAGACAGTCTGGATATCCAATAAAATGAGCCCTGACAGATGTCTCAGAGGACCCTAAACAGGCTACCTACGGACCCTCTAGACGTCTGTAGAGGCTACAAAATGAGCCCTGTTTATATATGAACTAGGGGAGTCTCCAGTGGGGGAGCACCTTGGAAGCAAACAATTCTCTGCTGGGGAACACCATTTTGCGGGGCATACATATTTTAATGTGCATCCCACAATTAGTCTTATCAGCAGGGGGGGGCATCATTGGTATTGAAAGACGCGTGCTCCTGTGCACCCAATTTTTTTTTTGGCATGGCTACACCCCCGCCCCCTCAACTATGGGGCTCTCAGTTCGGCCCTGACCCTGGGTGAGGAGTTCTCAAGAGCATAAAGCTTGCATACATAAACACATACACTGTTTTAGTGGGGGAGTCAAACAAATCTTTGATATAAATGTTACTGCCCATATGGCTTCACTTTTCAAATATCCATGAGTCCATTTGGCAAAACATAGATCCTTTTGGTATAAGCCCGAATTAGCCATTATCACCAATTCTAACTATTTTGGATTTGGTCTCCATCATCTAAATGATAGATGTTATCATGGTGGGCAATAATAAGTGAAATGGACAAAAAATATTTTGTACCTAGCCATATTTTTATTATTGCCCTAAATGTTTAGCACAGCAAAATATGATGATGAGTTAACCAGGCAACTTATAATTTGTGTCCAAATTGTATATTTTCACTCATTGACTATTAACGCTATTTGCAAATAAGCCCTAATATATCCAAAAGACTATGATTGATTTGGGCATAGTCGTTTTGTTATTGCTGAATCATTCCATATCTTTTGAGAACATTTGTGGACGTTAGTGAGTGAGTGACTATATTTGGGCATGCAAAATCTCTACGCAGTTTTTTTACTTCATAAATGAGTAAAAGAAAGTTGCTGCAATTATATACATACTGCTTGGAGGTTGATATTAATATTGACACACAAATTGGTAATTCTCTCTCTTACCAGGATGGAGTAGACACCTGTGGTGGCTCCACCATGGACAAAATATCCACGGATGTTACAAACTTGATAGTTCCTGAGAGACATCAGACATTAGGATGGAGGTCTGCAGCTAAAATGGTGATTTCATCAAGATTAGATCTGGCTGTGAATACACAGCAGTTATACTGTATAGCGCTATTCATACTTATTTAATGGATGTGTTGCTGATGGTTTTATGTCAAATGCCCTATTTACGAACAACTTTTAGTTCTTTCTTGAAGTTGACAGGCCTCATGAAGTTATGATGATTATTTTTTCTATGGGGGAACAGGATTGCTGAGAACTAAGTGAACTTTCAAGTTTCATTCGTGTTGGTCCTTTTCCAGGGTTTCCTGGTTTCACTCCTTCTCAGACAAATTTCTGGAGGGGATGCATCCCCACCATTCTCCATCAAGTAATATCTAACTTTTGACATTTCATTTTCATGTTCCTTATTTGAGCTAAATGATCAGCCGAGGAAAGGGTTCAAAATTACAACTTCTATTCTTCATAGTTACTCGTAATTTGAGGGTTTCGTTTTACCGTAACAAGGATTTGCGTTTTCTGCTGAAAGCTTGGTACTCCAACAGTTCCCACAAGATAAGTACAGTACAGCCCAAAATAAAGTATGATTACCCCAGCAGGAAGGAAGAATCAGCCACTACTTTACCCTTTCACACCTTTTGACTACCCCTGAATCACTTCCTACTTTTACCTACTTGAAACTACCTTTTAAAATTTCTTTAAAATCAAATTTAAACAACACAGATATATACTCAATCACCCCCATTGTGTTTGATTTACTTGATATTTAGCACCTCTGCTAATTGCAGTTGCATTGGTAGCTGTCTAAATAGACTTCTTAATGTGGACTAAGGTTGTTGTAAGGAGTCAAAGGGAGTTGTGACGAGATTTGGGGTGGAGAGGTGTGATAAACACATATTCCTGATCCCATGGTGAATAACTGGCTTATACCGTGAGACAAACACTCGAACAATCAAACATGAGAGGATAACTGGACAACAAAGAATATAGGAATTATTTCCCTGTAATACTGGCATGTGATTGGCTGACAGAGGTGTCTAATGGTATAATGGGGCTATACAGGGCAGGGCGTTCGTGTGAGTGGGAATATTCTCCACTATTCATTAAAAATTTGTTGGATTATAAGCAAAGGGATTTCAAAGACATCGGGATGGTTGAGGTGGGACAGTGCGGTAATTTGCCAGTCTTGCAGTATGCAAACGCAGGTAAAATTTTAAGATTAGCATTCTTTAAGCTTCTCTTGCTTCAGAAAAGTGCAGGTAAACAGCATTTTTATCAGCTATATTGTTGCAGAACCTATCTTAATGAATTCCACACACAAGAAAACATATGTTTTGATCCAAAAATCACTATTCTAGCCCTATAAGAACCAGAAATAAGACCAAAAAGGCACTTGGCGGCCAGATTGGAAATTTCCCAAAATGGCTGCCATAAACACAATTAAAGCCTGAACTTTTGTTTTTGTGAATAATTGGTTTAAAATTCTTGAAAAATTTGGAAATCAATTTAAAAGTCAAGCTTCTTAACAAATAGTCCGGTTGCTGAGGCCCAAAAATGGACCCGAGCGGTAACCGGCTGGAATACATTCATTTCAAAGCAGAATTTTCTGAATTTTTCAGAAATGGCATTTTTATTGTTCTATCCGGGGGCTATCTTGGTCAAATATGGTTTCCATGGCAACCAAAATATAAAAAAATACTAAGATTATGAAATCTAGCAATTGCCTTATCTCTGTGTCCTTTTATCCGATAGACAAAATTTTAGTGTCGATATATATGTTATCAAACATGTCTGTGTCATTGGTGCTATTGGGGTTAAGGTCAAAGGTCAACTTTATTTGCATATGGAATGTTTTTTCATAATATTTACCCGTTAAAAGAAGATGGTTTGTTATATTTTTGTTTCAGTAAGTCAAACTTGGATATTATTGTGAAATACAAAGACAAATTTATTTCAGCATTCATCCACAAAAAGATGAGACCCAAACTGCGATGTTTTCTTTAGTTATAATATGAAAAATTGCCATAGAAACAGGAAAGTTGATTTACCTTGCAATTTCTGGGTCATTGAAAAATTGACACTCATCTTTCATGCACCACATAATACATCACTTTAGTTAGTTTTTGTACATACCTTTGTAAGAATGTACCAATATGTTGAAGAACTTGCCTTTTTTTAAATTTACGTAATTCTGTCTATTATGTTGCCACGGAAACAGTTTTAATATGAAAAAGAATTGCAAAATATGTTCTTCCCAGCATGTATCTTTGATCTTGGTGGTAAGCAGCTAGAAAAGATTGATTCTGATGCAGAATGTTCTGAATTTTACAGAAATGACATTTTTATTGTTCTATCTGAATGCTATATTGGTCAAAAATGGTTTCCATGGCAACCAAATTATAAATAAATGTTAGTTTATGAAATCTTACCATGTATCAGTGTCTTTTTATCGGATAGACTACATTTTAGTGTCGATATCTATGTTATCAAACATGCCCATGTCATTTATGCTATGGGGGTCAAGGTCAAAGGTCAATTTAATTTGCATATGGAATATCTTTTCATAAAATTCATGTTTTAAAACATGACAGTTTGTCATATTTTGTGTTTCACCAAGCCAGACTTGAAAATCATAGCGAAATCCAAGCACTTATTTGTTACGGTTTGCATCCCAAAATAGAAGACACCAAAATTGTGATGCTTGATTTAATTATAACACGAAAAATTGCCATAGAAACAGGAAAGTTGATCTACCTTGTGATTTCTGGGTCATTGAAAAATTGACCCTCGTTTTCATGCACCACATTAATATCACTTTAGTTTGTTTTTATACATACACAAATGTAACTTTTCTTTTAAGAATGTATCACCATATGTTGAAGAACTGGCCTTTTTAAAAATGCCACCTCTTCTGTTGCCATGGAAACAGATTTAACATGAAACAGAATCACAAAATATGTTAGTCCCAGCATGTATAGTTGACCTGGGTGGTAAGCAGATAAAAAAGATTGATTTAAAGCAGAATTTTTAAAAAATGGCATTTTTCTTGTACTGTCTGGATGCTACTTTCGTCAAAAATGGTTTCCATGGACCAAAATAAAAATAAATACTTAGTTCAATGCAATCTAGTAATCTCCATATCTAAGTGCCTTTTTATCCAAAAGGCAAAATTTTCATTTAGATTTATATGTGATCAAGCATACCCATGTCATTGGTGCTATTGGCGTTTAAGAGAAAGGTCAACTTAATTTGCACATGAATTTTTTCCTCTAAACAAGCTGGTATGTCATATTTTGTGTTTCTGACTTAGTCATAATTTGTGTTTACCAAGTCATGTGCAGGTTTTGAAATAATTTGTGTTTACCAAGTCATGTGCAGGTTTTGAAATATAGAGGCGACCCCTTTGCCGATGGTTACATGAAGGATAAAGGGGTACTGAGTTTGTGGAACCAAGATTGTTCCATCCATAAAATACATTACTCAGGCCTGGATTTTACCTGGATGGGGGGCTGGATTAGGCTTGTCCAGTCAATCGGCTTGTCATGTTTCCATTAGGGCAGATGGGGTGTAAAACACAAACACACTCACTCACTCCATTAGGGCAATATAATAATAGAGCATGTCCTATTTGACCATGGCTGATGGGTCAACCAAGGATGGTTGTGTACATGCTGGCATGTTTCTCACTATGATTGCACCTGGATTAATGATCAAACTTTCTTAAGAGTATTTTATTTGCCATGTTTTCTAGGACTAGGGTACTGGGCACTGGGCAGAGCCATAATATTAGTTTTCTCAAAAATTTCACAAACTGAAAGGGGTATTGCAATAGATACAATACCCCTTTCAGTTTGTGAAATTTTTGATGACACTGACGATCAATATTGGGCTTTCACTCATATGTACAGTGAAGTTTTGAATGACCATGCACCGATGAAAAGTAAAGTGGTAAAATCTAGCAAAGTACCATACATGACCTCAAACTTAATGAAAGAAATATATTTTAGAAACCGATTAAAGAACATTTTCTACAAAAGAAAATGCAACCACAACTGGGAGGCTTATAGAAAGCAAAGAAACAAAGTTACCAATTTGAGGCGATGTGCTATCAAAGATTATTTCACAAGCAAATGTAAAAAACCTAATGTATCTCCTAAAGACTTCTGGAACTGTGTAAAGCCATTCTTTTCTAACAAATTCAATCAGGGGTCTGGAAACATAATTTTGAAAGAAGGAGAAAATATAATTTGTGAGCCTGTAAAAGTATGTAATGTCTTGAATGATTATTTTGTGACAATGGCTGATGACATTGGTATTGATCAAGGATCAGATCAAAATGACTCTCACAGCAGTGTCTCCACAATTCAGAGGTCTGTAAGAGACAACAATAATGATTCACAGTTTGACTTTGTTTGTGTTTCTGATGACTATGTTAGGAGCAAGCTGAAGAATATTAAGTGTAACAAATCAACAGGTTTTGATGGTATTCCTCCAAAAACTGTGAAATTGTGTTATGTTGAACTGTCAAAACCAATTGCCTTCATTATCAACAGCTCATTCACCTCATGCACTTTCCACATGACATGAAAAAAGCAGAAGTTTGCCCAATTTTCAAAAAGAAATGTTCAATGACAAAAGACAATTACAGGCCAATTAATATAGTAAGTGTATTCTCAAAGGTTTTTGAAAATGTAATAGCTGAACAAATAGACAAGTATATGCAAATGTACTTCAATGATCTGCTTGGTGCATATAGGAAAGGACATGGGTGCAGTCAGGTTTTAACATATGCTGTTGATACATGGAAAAAGGCCCTGGATAGAAACAATCATGTTGCAACATTGTTTATGGACCTATCCAGGGCATTTGACTCAATACCACATGAACTCCTTGTGACAAAACTTAAAGCATACGGTTTTTCTGAGAATGCTTGTAAATTCATGAGTAGCTATTTGAATGGCAGACAGCAAAGAGTGAAGCTAAATAATATTCTGAGTTCTTGGGCAGGAACTACAAAGGGTATCCCCCAGGGCTCATGTCTTGGTCCATTGTTATTTAATGTATTTATTAATGATATTTTTCCTCATATTACGTCTTGCAATATTTTCAATTATGCAGATGATAATAGCCTCAGTGCTGCAGATAAGAGACTTGATATAGCTATCTCCTATCTCATTCACGACACAAAAATTGCCATAGAATGGTTTCAAAGTAATTTTATGAAAGTGAACCCTGAAAAGTTTCAGATTATGTTTATTTCCCCCTTGATAAATATGATGACATGCCATCTGAAATCATCATTAATGAAACATGTAAGATACAACCTAGTACAGAAGTTCAGTTACTGGGGATGAAAATCGATAACAAGTTGAACTTTGATGATCATGTTCGAACATTGTGCAAGAAAGCATCAAAGCAATTAAAGGTGCTATATCGTTTTAAAAACGTATTAGGCAAGAATGAAAAAGAATTATTATTCAATGCATTCATTATGTCATGCTTTAACTTTTGTCCAGTGGTTTGGAATTTCTGTGGAAAATCCTCTATAAAGCTTGTTGAAAAGATACAAGAAAAAGCACTAAGGTTTTTAACAAATGATTACAACAGTACATATCATGAACTGCTAAATAGCACCAAAAGATGTATGTTACACATAGAAAGGCTGCGTTTGTTAGCTATTGAAGTTTTTAAGTGTGTCCATCGTATGAATCCTGAGTTTTTGAATGATATGGTAATAAGAAAAGAAACTAACTATGAATTCAGGGATGTCCTAAAATTAGAAGTACCAACATTCTACAAAATTAAGTATGGCAAGAGAACGTTTTCATACTATGGACCACATATTTGGAATCAAATACCTGCAAGGTTTAAATCGGAAATGGATTTAAATGTATTTAAGAAGATGATGGCTACATGGGATGGACCATCATGTAAATGTACAAGCTGTGATATTAATTGATGACATGTTGATCTTTTTTGTTAGTGTGTGCTTGTTTTTAGTGTTTTAATTGTTATTTATTTGTTTTTAGTGTCGCTAATTAGCTTGTAGCTATTGTTTGATATTTTATGTGGCGACTTTAAATAAAGTTTTATTCTATTCTATTATTATTCTATTCTATGGCTGGGCTCCAAGGCGGGTGGGGAGCATGGAGGACAAATCAGAAAAATTCTTAAGCCAATTTCTTTGCAAAACTCAACGGAAATGGCAACGGTCATCATCAGATGACTACATCAACCTGGCCAGATCACTGACAACTAGAAAATCATGCAGAATAATTTATCCACATCAATATTGTGTTATAAAACTGACAAGAAATCCTCCTTTTAAGAACAACTAACTTATACTCGATCTGATTAAAAAAAACTGAAAAAATGAGCCAACAGCAAGATGGAACCATCCTTTTCAAGACAAGGGATGTCAAACAAACAAACAAAAAGAGTTCTTGAGCAAAATATTACTGCAGGAACCAGTGTATCTGTTGAGCCTCACCACTGACCAAACATGGGGATAGTGTACAATCCGATGTCTCTTATCCTACAGTGTAGATGCTGCTACAAATGTCAACATTTCAGACACTCGAGTTAATGATGTCCATGACAAGACGCTAGAGGACGCTGTGGCTCCCAGGACAACCCACACACAATCAAGAGAACAGCCATGCTTGGCCCCTCCTCATTATGTAAATTATTAATATGCTTATTAATCATATAGAAGAACTTGTAAGTTGTAAGCAATGAAAAATAAATTCTGACGCTGAAGGCAACTTCAGCTGTATCCTTCCCGGAGTCAAAAAGAACTCTGGCATTGACAGGATACCCATGACCTCAGCCTCATGTTAGATCAAAAATAAGGATCCAACTGGAAGAACACAGGATCAACAGATCCGATTGTCACACTAAAGCTCAAAATATTGCAGTGGGAGATATCAAAGCCCTCTGGAGACCCTCTGCAGACACTCCACACCAGCCTGTTTGTTACCATAGCCTTAAAGATCAGGTATCATAAAATGGTATCATAAAATTGTTCGAACCCGTCAGATCAGACCTTGACCATGACCACTCAGCCACACAGCTACCAAAAGAGCTAAAAAGGCATAAACCCATAAAATATTTTTCAGAGACATTTGAGACTCTGATATATCTCCAATGTCCTCCATGCCAAGTTGGTAGTGATAACAGCAACAGGTATCTTTAAATTGCCTATGAAAGGTGATGCTTAACACTTACGGAGGCCTGGTCAGGCTAGGTCCCTTAATAAGGTCACGGCATAGTGAGGACAGTGCTGGAATGACAGTCCTCCGGGCCTGAAGACATCGGAGTCCTCAGTACATGGTAGTTTTCCAGACTGATAAACTTATGTTGTAATTATTCATATTTTCGTTGCCATGGCAACAATTTTTGACCAAGTTTGAGCAATAAAAATGCCATTTCTAAACAATTCAGAAAATTCTGTGTGAAAATCCAACCTATCTTGCGGCTTACCACCCAGATTAATATATCGATGGAAAAAACATATTTTGTGATTCTGTTAATTTAGCGAAACTGTTTATATGGCAACAGAATAGATGGCATTTTATAAATCTTAAATAAAAGGCAAGTTCTACAACATATATACACATTCTTATGAAGATATGTCAAATTTTTCTCAGTTTAAAAACTAACTAAAGTGAAGTATATGTGGTGTACTAAAGATGCAATGACCCAAAAATTGCAAGGCAGATCAACTGTCCTGTTTCTATGGCAATGCCTTGCAACATTTTAACTAAATTGAGCATCGCAGTTTTGGTCCCTTCTTCTTGTGGATGGATGCTGAAATAAATTAATGCTTGGATTTCACAATGATTTCCAAGTCTGAAACACAAAATGACCGCTCTGTGCAAAAAGGAGCTTAATGGAAAAATGTGATTTTGAGAAAATGGCCTTTTTATTTTGAACACTTGTTTTCGTGTCTGGCTCGATCAATACTGGTCAAATTTGAATGATTTTTGGTACGCATATTAATACGGATATTTTCTGCAGATATATGTAAAAATAATGATACTGATATGATTATTTTTCATGGGATAAGGGCAATGCTCCTTCTTGCACCAAACAAGGCATTATCAGTTTCGTAAAAAGTAGCATAGATGCACTAAGCTCCTTTTTGCGCCAACTGGTTTCTGTAGTAATTCAGAGCAAAAGGAGCTCAGAAATAGTATTTTTACTATTATTGTGAAGTAAATTTCAGTGCCACAAGGAACATAGTGCACTATGCTCCCTTTTCCATTGGGTAAAAAGGAGCTTAGCCAAACTAAGTCCCTTATTGCATTTAGACAAGAAAATACTACAAAAACTTGAAGAATTCCAAATAGTGTCGTCCTGAAGTTTGACCTGCAATATCTCCTTTAGTTGAACCCACTTTGTTCTAATATTCACAGATATTTCAAAAAACGCAATAATTCAAAACTAAGTCCCTTTTTGCACTCAGCGGTCGAAATATGACAAACTGTCATGTTTTAAAAGGTAATTTTTTGTGAAAAAACATTCCATATGCAAATGAAGTTGACCTTTGACCTAAACCCCAGTGATACCAGTGACACAGGCATGTTTGATAACATATATTTCAACACTAAAATGTTGTCTATCCGATAAAAAGACACTGATATATGGTAATTACTAGATATCATAAACTAAAAATTTATTTATAATATGGTTGCCATGGAAACCATTTTTGACCAATAAAGCATTCAGATGGAACAATAAAAATGTCATTTCTGTAAAATTCAGAACATTCTGCATCAGAATCAATCTTTTCTAGCTGCTTACCACCAAGATCAAAGATACATGCTGGGAAGAACATATTTTGCAATTCTTTTTCATATTAAAACTGTTTCCGTGGCAACATAATAGACAGAATTACGTAAATTTAAAAAACATATTGGTACATTTTTACAAAGGAAAGTTACATTTGTCTATAATTATACATGTATAAAAACTAACTAAAGTGATGTATTTGTGGTGCATGAAAGATGAGTGTCAATTTTTCAATGACCTAGAAATTGCAAGGTAAATCAACTTTCCTGTTTCTATGGCAATTTTTCGTATTATAACTAAATCAATCATCACAATTTGGGTCTCATCTTTTTGTGGATGAATGCTGAAATAAATTTGTGTTTGAATTTCACAATAATATCCAAGTTTGACTTAACTGAAACAAAAATATAACAAACCATCTTCTTTTAACGGGTAAATTTTATGAAAAAACATTCCATATGCAAATGAAGTTGACCTTTGACCTTAACCCCAATAGCACCAATGACACGGGCATGTTTGATAACATATATATCGACACTAAAATTTTGTCTATCGGATAAAAGGACACAGAGATAAGGCAATTACTAGATTTCATAATCTTAGTATTTTTTTATATTTTGGTTGCCATGGAAACCATATTTGACCAAGATAGCCCCTGGATAGAATAATAAAAATGCCATTTCTGAAAAATTCAGAAAATTCTGCTTTGGAATGAATGTATTCCAGCCGGTTACCGCTCGGGTCCATTTTTGGGCCTCAGCCACCGCACGAAAAGTACACATATGAATCATTACAAATCAGAAAATGTGATAAAGTATGAAATTTTGTCATGCATTGTTTCAAACTCAATTTAGGGCCTTATTTTCATACTTTTGGTAATCAGGGTAACCATAATTTTTGCTGTAAATCACAATAAATGTAATAGACAGTTAAAATGATAACCAGTCTGGTTCATTCTGTCTCAGAATGGATCTTACTTAATGTTAGAGTAAGAAAGACATGGCTCTCGTATTTACATTCTTCAATCTACTGGCTGCCATTTTGAATTTTGGCGGCCATCTTGGATTTTTTTGGCCATCTTGGATTTTTATTATTTTCACTATTATTCCAGATGTCAATCAAACTGGGATGCCAAATTTTATAGCTGTAAAGTATGTCTATGTCATGTCACTAATCCATAAAAATAGCTTGTTAGGATCTCTTTGGCAACAAATTTTCCAAAATGAAAAAAAAACTTTCATTCACATTTTGCCAAATTTCACCAATTTTCGGCAGGATTTCATCTTAGACACTATCAAAAATGAAATCTACACAAAATTTGCTACAAAATGGTGTAAAGAAAGTGGGCGAAACCGGGGGGTGCAACGAAAATGCATTTACAGGCCCTTTATGAGTCTTGGGGGATGGACTAAGTCACAAAGTGACATAGAGACTGGTACTCGAAGATTGACCATGAATAGATAGTAAAGGGTGTAAAATCCCTTTTGATAATCAGTAATTAAGGATGTGTTAGTAGGTACGGGTTTGTGATAAAGCAAATATTCCTTATACCCGGTAAGTGGTACTTGTTGAGAATGGACTAGGTTCCCACCTCCCATATATCCTAAAGAAAAAAAAGTTCTTTCATGGATTTTTATAGGATGTTTTCAAGAATATTAAAGGTTTACTTTCTGATCAAACAGTTTTCTGGAAATTTTCCAAAGAGTTTTTAGTGAAAATCATATGTTGGCAACTTAAAAATAAATGTTTCCATGTTCCATTATTAGATATTGCAGTGGCTAAAATGGCTAGATCTTGCAAAAAGTATCTATATTTAAATATTTGCATCAGATTATTAGATTACAAAATGGCTTCGCCTTATATTAACCCCTTTTTTACCCTCATCTGCTCATACTTGTGATATCTGTGTCAGTATCTCTTGTAATACTATCTTGGGAGACAGAGCACATGCACTAAAGAAAGTAGTAGAGATGCATTCTCCATGAAATCACTTCGCATTAATTATTAATGCCTCATCAATCAACATCACCAGGTGGAGAATGCATGGCATGCAGGGAAACAAGGCAGCATACACTGAGAGTCTGAGACATGAGAAAGTGTTTTACTGCAGTGACACTATTAGGTATATATGAGGGGGCATCCCCGGCACACACTTTCAAGCCCAGGGAAAATAATATATGAGATGCCCACTGGCCCATGGACTCATTTTGGTTAAGGAGGGGAGATATATTTCACCCAGTTTTTCTGCTCCTTAATTCATGGTAGCGCTTGCTCATTTTCAATTTGTTGAGGTCAAATTTTCAAGTAATTGCTGCTAAGTACACATTTTTATGAAAATTGCTCTTGCTTTTGACCAAATTACCAGAACATGACATGAGCTCATATTTTCAGCTTTCCTTGAAAACAGATTGCCATTTCACATGATCATACAAGCCTATGAGATACATTATGCAATTTGTGCAGAAGCTTCTAAAATATCATTACCTTATTGCCAATTTAATAAGGAAGTCAAGTTTCTTTCGGGAAAACTGAGCTCTATTCAATGGTGTAGGCACACTTTAAGAAAATGGAACGTAATTTAGATCATGTGAAAATACATGATTTTACTTGTAAATATATTTATCAGAATTTTTCATCATGACCTTCCACGCAAATATAGAGAAAGTCCATACTTACTGTCTATGAACCAATAAGAGAGCAGAATTTGAACTATTTTACTCTCAAGAAACCTCGATATATGCATGAAAGGGAACCATTGCATTTTCAATATGGGGCATTCTTCAAATTGAGCATATTGATGCTTTACTTGGTCCGAATATTGATATGAGAATGGTTCTGCACATCACTTAGGGGGCCACCAATAATCTCAAGGGGGGGGGGGGTTGAAGCTTTTTTTTTTATAAATAATTTCTAGCTCAATTTTGGTGAAATAAATAACTTCTTTTTGGACAGTCTTGAAATATATATGTATTTCTTAACTAGGTGTTGCTTGAGTATTTGCAGACTTTGCATGCTTGAAATAAATAATTACCGCCACCATGACAGTAAAATAAATAATTTCCCGCCAAGGAAAACTCCAAGCCCCCCTCATTATTTAATAGTCACCCCTTACAGGGAAAGTGAGGAAGGTTTTGCTGCTATGCTTCTGAGGGGCAACCATTACATATCCAGGCGGAGGCTTGGAGTTTTCTTTTGAGGGAAATTCTTCATTTAACGGTACTTCGGGCCAACAATGTCCTAAAATATGTTTTTCTTACAACACCATATTAAGAAATACCACCAGAAATTGTTTATGTCAAGACTACCTGGAAAGAATTTTTTTTTTTCATAAAAACTAGAAAAAACATTTATTTAAGATAACACTCCAACCCGCTGATTCATAATGGTTGCCCACTAAAGGATTTTCTCAAAATGCGACAAGGAAAGATTCTTTATATCACAACAAGACAATTTCTGTTTTAATGCAACTGTCAAAAATGTGCTGGGGTCATAAAATATGCATAACTTTATTTCAATCCTGTGTCTTATAACTGTCAAAAGGAACATGGAAAATAATGGCAATTAGGATGCTGACAATAGCTCTAATTTTGTCAAGAAGGAATTTTATAAAATATTCATCAGTCCTTTAAGATCTGTGTGTCATATTTTGACAGCTTTGACAGTAAAACCAACAAAATGAGAGAAAGATGATTTTTACAAGGAAATTTGTATTTTGAGTGAGATAAATAATTCACTTCGCTCGAAGAATAGTGAAAAGATATTGCAATACACTCACTGAAGACAGTCTGGTGAAAATGAGAACTGCATGCTGCTCCCACCTGGCACAAAAGTTGATAATGTATGCTGCAGCATTGCTGTCCCAATTTCATTACACACTCACAAAGTTTCTACTCAACATTGATGTATACCAGAGTCAGACTCGGCAATCACATTCTGTAAGGAAGTAGACAAGAACATCAGCACACTCAGAAACAGTCCCGGTTTCTTCCAGACAAAATTGTGTGAGTTCCTCGGACTGAAATGATGTGGACCGCTCACACAGCGCACTAGTCACTAGGTGGCAACACATGACAGCATACATGTATGTTCTGATCTGCCAAGGTTGGAAAAAGAAGTGGGGTCCACTTGTAGACAGCCCTGAAGATGTAATTGTATCGATCGGTAAAGGTAAGGTGAGTTGGAGGATATTTGGCATCTGGGCTCTGTGGAATATCTGGGCTGAAAAAATAAAAGACAAATATATATACAAACAAATCATCTGGACTGTTTCAATGAGCAACATTATATGCAAACAAGTAGTCTGTTGCACTGTAAAAATGGCACCTTATGAGCCATCATACTGATGATTTTGTCATGATCATACCTAATACTTTCAATGTTAATTTGATTTAAGGATACTATAATACCGCTTGGGGAAAGTCAAATGAAAGGATTATGCATCTGATATTTATCTAGAATCAGTTATGACTTATAAAAAGACCTTTTCTCGACCATGACTAATCAAACAGCTTCCCATGATGATGACACATCATTAGCTATCGTGAGTCACACATTGCACCTTTCACAGTAAAATAGTCCTCTTCTTGCAACACAAATCTATAGGCTGTAATAAGGACAGATTTGCCACAGAAATTAAGAAAGACACCGGTTCTAGGGACAGAGGCAGTCTCAATAGTTTCCAAACTAAATTTTTGAATACTAGTCAACTAGTAACCATGCCAAGTAGTAACCAAACCAACTCGTAACCATTTTTAATTTTTCCTAACCAACTGGTAACCAAGAGGTCTTGTAATCAAGTGACCCTGACCAAGTAGTAACCAAAAAATAAAAATTGTATACCAACTCGTAACCAGTATTCATTGCCAACTCGTAACCTGGGAAGACCAACTCGTAACCAGGGAAGACCAACTCATAACCAGGGAAGAACAACTCGTAACCAGGGAAGACCAACTCGTAACGTGAGCACAAACTCATAAAATACAAGTCTATCTTTGGCGGCTGTTTACAAACTCCTAACCTTAGGCCATCCAAGGCAGATGGCGCACTGCTTGATAGCCAAAGTAGATGTGTAATGTGAATCATAAAGCTGTAATCTAAGTTAATTGCTTTTGTTTGACACTTGCATAAAAGCTGATTCTGATTGCAATCCAGTTTGACACAAGCTGCATGAACTGTCACCAAAACTTGGCAAGAGTGACACCAGACTTCATTCATCCTTGATTGCAATCAATTCCCTTTGTGTCTCTTTACAACTTGGTAGGGCCTTGGTTACGACTTGGTTGGGCCCTGGTTACGACTTGGTTGGGCCCTGGTTACGACTTGGTAGGGTCCTTGGTTACTAGTTGGTAAGGTCAGTAAATTGATTTTAATGACTGGTTACCAGTTGGTGACCCACAAAAAAAGGATGGTTACGAGTTGGCAGAAAGTTTGGTTACCAGTTGGTTGGTTACCAGTTGGTTGGTTACCAGTTGGTTGGTTACCAGTTGGTTTGGTTACTAGTTGACATGGTTACCAGTTGACTTGACACCAAAATTTTTGCAATATGATGACAAGTTATCAGCTGTCATTAAATAGTATCACATCATTCAAAATGTCAATCTCTTTCAGTAATAAATCATTTTTATTACCTGTTTATCACGGTAGCTTTTCTTTTCATGTTGAGATTATTTGAAAATTACATGTCATTGTGATCATCAGTTATGCTCGATGTAAAGCAGTTGGCAACATTGTCTTTTTTTTTTGCCTGATTATATTCATCTCCAACAGAGGGAGCTGAACATTCAGTTTGATTCTATCATGTGGTCATGTGACCACAAATAGCTGTGACATCATTATAAAATGTTGCCTTCCTATAATCTTTTAAGTTAATTTATCACTGATTTGTAACTTCCATAAATTTGACAACAGCTTGACAACACTGAAATTTTGCTACACCCCCCCGCCCCCTTGGTGTCTATGCCTATGATTCCCTAATTTTTCTAAGTTGTGGTAGCATGGTCTGCAAAAATTATTCAAAATGGTTTGCCGTTTGATTACGATAATCTCGCTGACTTCGTAAAACCCAAGTAACATAATTGTAGTTGTTGCTCAAGTACAAAATTTCATCAACAAAATATTCTCATTACCGGCAAAAGCCACTGTTTTTCTATATAAAAAAAGACACTCATTTCAGAAATTTTAAAAAAATTGATAGATTGCGACATATCATGATGACGGATTGGAACATTTCATTTTCTGTGTTCCATGATACTTTGAACTTGGAAATTTAAATTAGGAAGAGAGAAAAGAAAGCAAATGGAAAAAAATAGATGTTTAACATCAACATTGAAATAAAATTGGGAAGTAGATATGACTTTAAAATTTTTGCCATCGTGATAGATAGATAGATAGATAGATATGGTAAGTGCAGCCCTCTAAGCCAGTTCTGGGCGCTCACGAGGGTTGATTGATGAGATGGGAGAGAGAGTGGGAGTCCTCAACATGTTACACATTTACCCCATGTGAGGGATCTTTTACTTGCCCAGCATAGACACTGATACAAGGGGCCGCCAATTTAACGTCTCATCCGAACGACATCCAGCTGGGATTTTGCTCATGAAGGTACACTGAAAATTTTGGGTTCCCCACCCGGGGTTCGAACCCATGCAAGCAAAGACCTTCAGCGGAGCAGGCGGGAACCTTAACCATTTGGCCACCCAGCTGAAAACCTCATGGGTCTCCATGCCCGCATCCCATGTTCAATTCCCGGCATGACTGAGTCCATACAGACATTTAGAGCCGATTTCACCAAAATAGCTAAGACCAGGCTTAAGGTTAAAACTGGTCGTTAGTAATTTGTTACCAGGATCTTTACATTGATCGATCCTACAGTTTTAATTTTGAACTGCTAAGACCAGGTCTAAGACTTAGACCTGGCTTAACTCTGTCGGTGAAATCGGCCCTTAATGAACATTTCATGACTTAATTGGGTCCCAAGTTGCTTTAGTCCCCCTGAATTTTTTTGTTTGTTTATTCCATGTAACTAAGGTTTTTGTATTTCTACCATTTGTCTTCTACAGAGGCAACAAAATCCCTACAGACTTTTCAAACATTCACATGGCATCCCCACCCTGTTAGAGTTGGCATCCACTTGTGACAGAATTTTGGAAAATGATGCAACTAGAGACCAGGGCCTCCTAGACAAATTCTAACTCATTTAGGATGTGCAGACATGCCTCAGTCTGAAATTCCATCTTAAATCAACAAATCCCTCTTGAAACCTGTGAAATCACTGTTTTATGTCAACACAAAGCACATTCAAAAGATTAACTGTTAATTCGGAATTACAGGATATATTTTTCTGGTTTTTCACCTATGAGGGGCGTTCAGAAAGTTCGAGGCTTTTTTTTATATAGACCTGCCCCGACTAGCTGAACTTTCAGTTTCCATGGCAACCATAGAATGACTTATAAATGTCCAATTCCAAATATGCTGAATTTTACCCTGTGAAAAATTCATAGTTCTAGATTAAAAATGAGTGTCCATATAAAAAAAAGCCTCGAACTTTCTGAACGCCCCTCGTATTATCTTTGATTCACCAGAAGCAGTGTAGAGGATAAGATGTTTAGGTTATTACTAATTTATGTTCTATTGTTCATTGTTCAATTTAGGATGTGTTATACATTTTTCTCGATATAGCTAATTGACAATAAGGTGCTGCATGCAGAGGCGTTGAACTAAACTCGTAGAACACAGGCATGTGACACGTGTATATTTTTATTATCATTACTGTTGTATGAGGCATTATACCATTTGACACCTCTGTCAGCCAATCACATGCCAGTATTTCAGGGCGATAATTCATATATTCTATGTTGTCCACTTATTGTCTCATGTAAAACTATTTGGCTGTTTGACTGTTTTTCTCATGGCGTAAGCCGGTTATCAACCTTGGGATCTGGAATATGTGTTTAGCACATCGCGGGCTAAAGACCTTGGTTGATAAATCACATATTCCCTCTACTGTGGTTAATAATCAATACTTATCATTATGATAGAAAGATATCGCATTGAAAAAATAACAAAAAAGAACTACTTCAGCATTAGTCCGACAAATGCTGACCATTGTGACCAACAACAACCGCCTCTGGCTGTCTTGAACAAGATAGAATTTTTCGATCTACTTAAACACATAATAAGATTTTTCAGTCTAGACTCTTTGTGGCCTTGGAAAAGAGATTTTACATATTCTGTCTGGATTGACTACTTCTCTGAAAGTCCATTAAGTAGCAGTTTTCGAATTTTGAGTGGATTCAATGACGTTATAAGGCAGCCTTGACGTGTCATTTCAAGAAACTAAGAAGTCTCATGGAAAAGAGTTTAGATATATGAACAACTGAGAACATAAAAAAATAAAAGACTATCATTTCTAGTGTGAAACATATGAGTATAATATGACAAATTCAGCCGCATTGTTTGAAAATATCATCTGAATTTTTATGGCATTCATTTGGCACATGCAAACTGCAGTGAGTCGAAAAATAGAATCAAAAAGAACACTAATATAACTTGTGACCACATTGATAGGCCTACTCAGTTGGCGACTTGTTTTGACAGCATTGAAAGCAAAGAATATGACTTCACAAATTGCTTATGAGTCATAGAGAATAACATGACATGGATAGGCAACACAACACAAGGATCATTTCAGTCCAACTCATTTGCAATTGTTATCTACTCACATGTAAAAAAAAAATTGGTAGTGAGATATGCCAAATGACAGTTTAGTAGCAATGTTGACTGCTCTGTCTATTCTCGGATTGCAAGCAATAAATTTGTACCATGTCATAACATTTGGGAAGGCTACAGTGCACAAGCAATCCTTAGGCAGTTTTAAACACTCTAAAAAATTTCAGACAAAATTGGTTTTTTAGATTCAAAATGGTTTTTTGAAAAACCAAATTTCAATTAAAAATCCATGTTGGTTTTGCATTGAACTTTGGTTTTTCAAAAAACCATTATGAATCTAAAAAACCAATTTTGTCCCGATATTTTTTAGAGTGAAGGCTAAAGCATTGATTTGTGATGGGATTTCACAAAGAGGCATGTCTACACATACTCAATGATTTAGCATTTGTCTGAGGCACTGATCTCTAGTTGCCTCTAAAACAGACTCAAATATTTGTCACCAGATGACGCCACATGAATATTTGAAAAGTCAATCATGTCGTAGGAGCCGGAGAGTGAAACACTGAAACCAACATCACAAGTTAACATCACGTATCATTCAAGATTCTACTTCACTATTCAAGAGAGCAATGACTCATTCTAGATTTGTAAGTGTCATATTTGTTGTCCAATAAATTCAACCACATATTTTCTAATAGAAATTCCCTGATGTATTTGCCATCGTTGACAAATTTAGCGAAAAAATTGTATCTTTAAAAGGTTTTTATTAGGAGATTGTTGTTGTAGGTACAGCAAATAGTACCAAACTGTTGAAAAGTGTACAATTGAAATATTTTACCTGTTTTTATTTTTTTATTAAGAAAGCAAGAACTCGTATCACGGTTAGAATTCAGAAATATGGTTACAATTCGGAAATATGGTTAGAATTGAGACTAATTTTGAGATGCAATCCTTACCGTTGATATCCGCCGCACAAGTTATTACAGATTTGGCAATTCTGGATGAAAATGCGAGATGTTTTAATACTGACCTTTGAATCGAAACCTGAACAATGTACACATACTATAAAATATTACCAATTTGAATTGAATCTGTCATGAAAAAAATGATAACTGTAATCCCCCTGCACAACTGTCAAAATGGGGGAAATCTGGTGATAAGGATGAATTTAAAGAAACCACTAATCTCAAATCTTTTCTGAAGAACAATTTTATAAATATTTATAAAGGTCTCAAGATGCCTGTTATGTATGTGACAGTTTTGACAATAACACAATGGATTCAGAATAATAAAAGTTCAGATTTACACCCAAATAAAATTATCCTGCCTTCTTACTGTTGAATATTGCAGATCCTTGCATTGCAATGCATCCATCGTAACACATAAATATCATAAAAATATGAATTATAAGAGATGGAGCCACTCTGTGAGTGAAACTTTCCAAGACAAAATATTCTTTTGTATTTATTCTGAAAAGCGAATGCCACTGAGGTGATTTTGGTAAAGCTGATTAGCTACACATTCATAAATATCAAAACACAATACTTCAATAGGTCCTCAAATTTACAAAAGAGTGTAACTATTTTCAAGGTTTGCCCTTCTTACATTTACACTCTAAAAATAAATTTCATTAAAAAAACCCTGACTTTTGGGCTTGTCATCCATAAAATCATCCCAATTAGGGTTTGTGCAAGTATACTATACAGTATAGGGGGAACCAGGCAAATTGGGGTGCTTTTAACGTCTACTAATATTTACTCAATGCTGAAAGCACTGAAGAACTCAGAAGTTTGCATGAATATCACCAATACTATTGAGCTTAAATGCAAGGCATAATAAACTAGACTGCACCTATCTTTTTACAGCCAGAGAGCAAAATGTGAGTCGTAAAAATGACGGCGGGCCACATTGAGACATCAGCTAGGCACATTGGGACATCAATTAAAAAATCATCGTAACACTCCATGTGCAATAGATATTACATATACGTAGTGCATACAACAATATGCAGTGCATTAACACTTTGTAGTACCAATAGTTAATAACCTTTAACAGTTTTAAACATTTAACATAAACTGTCCTGGGTGCGGACATCTATGTAAGTAACACACAGTGCTTTGCGACAAATTTATTTACAGAGCATGGTAATCCACTATGCCTCTATTCACTGTGACCTGAATACCCACTGTGTGCTGTCCCAGGTCATTCAGTTGACTTGGACACTTAAATTCTGCCATATTAAGTGCATCCCAATGTGCCCCGAATTCACTGTCCCAATGAGCCCCAATATGACTTATACACCAAAATGCTAATTTCTCAGGCACCAGAGAGTGTGTTTATCAAGATAGCAATTCATAACTGTTCGTTACAATATATCAAACTCATACAAGCACTGAGAAAGCCTCATTGTTCATGGTTTGTCCACAGAATGGTTTGAATTGAACCGACCAGTCCATGTTTACTTTAGTAGTAGGAAAACTAACTTTTCCTCGCCATACTTCTGCATGTGGCTGTAATTAGTCATCAAAACGATAGAAACGTCAGGATGTGAAATTACAAGATATGATAGCTCTACCATATCATATACCTTGCCAGGAACCAAGAAAACCCCACCGTCCCATAGCGCCCCGAATCCCAATGTGCCCCGGTTCCCCCTACACTACAGGCAGTCTGAATTGAAACCAGCAAAAATAAAGGCGTTAATGAATCTGTTTTATTCTCTCATGTGGTCACATGACCACTGCAATTGATGACATCATGACAGGATGCTGTTTCTGTCAGTCCTTCCTGTTTTTTCCTGAATGATGCCAATTTATGTGAAATGACATCATGACAGGTCAATAAGATGGACAATTGGAAAAGGACAGTGTAGCACACAGACATTACTTTAATAATATATTCAATAAAACATTCAATAAATCATTCGTCATTTCTAATTTTTTATCCTTTCAATTCTACCGTATTTCTATTTGATTTACACCGACATTACAACTTTGTCACATGCAATGTTGTCACAACCTTTAACGATTTCCTTCTGAACTCTTGGTGTAATGTCACTCGGGATATATTTCTGGCCCAAGAATTGACTCTGCCACTCTTGTCCTCCGATTGCATGACATTCTTTGAAGCTCAGAGATCTTTGTCGGAGCCCCCATTACCAAATGAACTTGCTGGTGACTAGTGACAGAGGCAAAAGAGCAGGAAGAAGGATGAAACGCGCAAGTAGTCTGACCTGCCAACAACATAGATAAAAAAGAAATGTCTCTGTAATATATCCACTTTTGCTAATACAAGAATTTGACTTTTCTGCACTCTGGTATTGTTACAGTCTTTACACAGTCCATCGTACATGTATGGGGATTACGAAAAAAAATTTACACTCGGTTTACTGTAATTATAGAACTACAGAATGTATCAGACACCATTTAGTTTTACAGTAAACCCAAAATAAAGTAAGAACATTTTCCGTCTAAAAAAAAGTAAGAACATTTTCTACCTCTTTTTTAAACCCAAAATAAAGTAAGAACATTTTCTACCTCTTTTGCCCTTCTTTCTCCTCTCCAACCCAAATCTCCTTACAACTACAGTAACTTTTGACTCCTCAAAACGACCTTAGCCCAAATTTAAAAAGTTCTCTACTAATAAATTATAATGGGGCCATCCACTAGGGCCAGGACAAGACCAGGAACCATCAGGAAAGTGAAATTGACAATTCCCCATCCCTTCAGCACATTGTCCTGGTCTTCCTGAAGCCTTCCTCATGCTGTCCTTGTCTTTCCTGAACCCTTCCTGGTGCTTCAGCGCCTTCAGCAGAGGCAAACATTTCAGCGTCCAAATTTTGCTCCAGAGCAAAATTTGGACGCTGAAATTGATTTCCTTGTACCTTCAGCGACTTGTCCTTGTTGTCCTGACCATGTCCTGAAGGCTTCCTGGCTTTCCTGAACCCTTCAGGAACCCTTCAGCATCTTCTTGAAGCTGTCCTGGACCCTTCTGCGCTGCTGACAGCTTCAAGAATGTTCAGGAAGGCTTGCTGAACGTATGCTGAAGGCGCTGAAGGCATGCTGAAGGCATGAGGAAGTATTGAGGAACTAGTGCTGAAACTACCAAGAAGCTATTAGGAACGGTGAGGAACATCGAGAAGCCTTGCAGACAGCTCGCTGAAGGTGTCAGGACAGCGCAGACAGCATGCAGAAGGTGTCAGGAAGGTGCAGACAACACGCAGAAGGTCCCAGGAAAGCACTGAAATATGTGCAAAATGGCTAAGAACAAGATGTCATGTCAAGAAAAATTAGAAGAAATGGCATTCAATCTGCCACCAAATCACATTCCTCATGCTGTCTGGAGGGTTTCCTGATTGTCCTGTCACATGTTTTTACCCTTCCTGAAGTGTTCTGCACCCTGTCTGCAGACAGAATGCAGAAGGTCTCAGGAATGGAGCATTTGACACTGAAGATACGCTGAAATGGCCAAATTTGCTTCCCCAACCCTTCCTGGTCTTGTCCTGGTCCTAGTGGACACCTGGTCTTTAAGACAGCTACTAATGTGATTGTAATTAGCAAAGGGGCGCAATATCAAATAAGTCAAACGCAATGGGGGTGATGGAGTTTAAATTTGTGTCGTTTAAATGTGATTTTAAAGTAATTTAAAGGTAGTTTCAAGTAGGTAAAGGTAGGAAGTGATTCAGGGGTAGCCAAAAGGCGTGAAAGGGTAAAGTAGTGGCTGATTCTTCCTTCCTGCTGGGGTAGTCAAACTTTAATTTGAGTTGTACTGTAAGCCTATATCATTTGTTGTACATAAAGGCCTATAGTGTGCATTTTTGCAAACGTTTCTGCCAGCACAATGATCAATTGAATAATGCTAATGAAACCACAGGCAGAAAATGTATGGGAGGAGGCACCAGCTATCATCTCTGCAGTGTTCCCGTTATACCCAATTAAAGAGCGGCATAACTACGACCATAAGTCTTGATTAGGAACCAGTTAACAGATGCTCCCAATCTGTCAGAGGTGAAAATTCCTGCATGACTGGAAAGCAAACGGCACAGTACACAGGAGATGACTATGGTCATTCCAGCACAAAAAGGCTCTTTGGTTAGGAGGGATAATTTCCAGATTATGATACAACCAAGCGCGTTATAATGTCATCTGATTGAAGAAACTTTGATGACACGGAATGTTCGTGTTTGTAATAAATAGTGTGTCTGATCCTACCTGAGAGAACTGATATAAAATGAATGTTCAAGCATTTGAAAATAAAAAATCATCAACTTTTTTTGATGCCCCCCCCCCTCCCCCCGACGATCAATAATACTTGACGATCCTTCATTTATTTTCCAATTTCATAATGACTTCTGTATTATTCGGCTATGAGAAGATTGATAATTATAATCTTTATTTCTTGATATAGCGCAGTACGTTTTAATAACCAATAAAAACATCTCAACGCACTGTATATTCATGTAGAGACAAAATGACAGTAAATAATGTAAAAGTATCATTATATATCCTATCAATGTAAAAGTATCCCACCGATGATGCACTGCTTCCCTTATTATTATGTCTTATATATATACTTTAGTCTACTTTAAAGCAATTTTTTATTGTGTGACCTTCCCCGCTGAAAATTACCGGCTTCACCACTACAAAGATCACACCTTCATGAAAACACTGTTTGATCCCAATTCATACCATAAGTGCAAGTGAAGTTCATCTTAATCTCAAGGAAGATAAAGCCAGACAGCATTAGGGAAAAAAGGATAATCCAATTATTGTTTCGAAATCAGAATCTTAGCATTTGGAATATTTGCCTGCAGTGAGACAGAGGTTTTAATCAATTAAAACTGAGATTGAATTTCAACAAAATTAGATTAAATTGGCAGCAGAATTGTTCCACGGCATCAGTTCAGGCATAAGGCTCCTTCCATAGCCAGGCTGCAGAGAATACTTTCTCAACTCTTGAGATTGCACTCTCAAAAATTCCAAGCCATTTTACAGTCAACACACCTTTACATTATTTACTGTCATTTTATCTCTACAAAATAAAGTAAAAAATATGGCCTCATTTCTTATTGCAATAACTTAACTTCTTATTATCTAAAACGTTTATGATAATTTCATTTTGCTTCCAAAAAAAAATTCAAAGTGTAAAAAAAATTTAACAAAATAATACACTAAACGTCTGATGACATGAGCATTCAATGAAATTATAAGAAAAAAAACATATTCTCTCACAATTTATTTATTTTACATTTAAATTCATATTTTAATTAGATTAATGAAAATTATTTTAATGTACTAGCACTTCTTTTACCATGTCTTGCTGTGCAGGAGGGGTACCTAAAAAAAATGTTGAAACTGGACATTAATTCCTAATGATTATTCAGGACCACGTTTCATCAGTTATTTAAAACAATAACAGTTGCAGAAGCCAAAAAACTATGGCCTTTGATATTTGAGTAACAAAATATAGAACTTGGTCATTTTTAAATCAGTGCCCTTAATTACTTGTTATGGACGTTTGCCCATGCCAGACTAAGTAATCTTGTATGTGAACAGGGTATCATTCACACATGTATTATTTACACATTTTCCCACCCCAATTAAATTAAGTTACATTTCATCATTACAGCTATTCAATTTGCTAGTTGTGTGAGAGAAAAGTTTCAACATGAAAATGGTGCTTTCTGATTTATAATGCTTATGATGTGTCATGATCATTCCAATACCTTCCAAAGTAATTTGATTTAAGGAGATTAATATTGCTTTTTAGGTGATTGACAAACGAAAGGATTATGCATCTGATTCTTAAAGTTAAATCTGCTATGAAAAATTAAAAGGCTGTCTCCTGACTCTCTTGATCACCACCAATCAAACAGCCTCTAGATGCTTCCCATGTTAAAAGTATGAACACCAGTGGCTTTCATCCGTACAAAGCAAGAGCCTTTTTCAAAATGAGATGGCCCTCTTTTTTTTATGGAATCAGCTGTAACGCCTTTAATAGAACTGAAAATCTAACAGTTCAAAAGTGTGGCTCGAGTCCAATATCAGCATAAGTAGTTCCATGGAGACTCTTTTACTCTTTAAAATTGTTGTGTTACAACCGTTCAGGGGTGCCGGAAGGAATCGCGGGCGGCAGGGGCGATCAGATGAAAGAAGGGCAAATCATATTCGTGCCAATTTCACGTGACAAAATTTAGATAGAGAGTTAATAATAATTTGAATATAAATTCACAAATTAGTGCCTAAAATTGATAAAATAAGGCCTAATAATATATTTTTCTTCAATATCAAAAGGGCACCCTTGCCCCCCTGCCCCCCTTGGACAAGGGCAAGAGGGGCAATTGCCCCCCCCCCTGCCCCCCTGTTCCGGCACCCCTGCAACCATTTTCATGGCGTCACGTGCGGGCTGCTGCCCTCACACCCTTGTTCATTGGCTGAAATGTTTGTTATGATGATGTCACCAACCAAACAACACACTTATTGTTACACCCTGGGACTATTTGGTCCGGATACTGGACTGGAACCAAAAGTGCCACCTTGGGCAAACTGCAGTCAGGAAATGTTGATGACTTACCTCTCGCAACAACGATTTCCAAGTTGACTTCCATTACCCTTTCTTGGTCGATGTTTGACGGGTCAGGGTAGAACCGTGGACATTCATCGTCAGCGGGGAGGTCTGGAACATTCTGCGATTGATTGGCTGAAAGAGCAGTTTAATTCTTCAACAATCAAAATGAGATTAAACAAAAGCCATGACTAAGTTTCCAAGTATTCATTGCCAACTAGTGCTATGTGTCATACACTGGGACCTGGTAGAAATATTTTGGATTTTTTTTTATTCTCACAAAGTCAAAGGTCTTTAAAATGCTTTAGTTTCAATATCAATTAGGGGAGATTGGGAGTTTTGTTGGAAATTGTAGTAAAAAAATCAGACCCTCCCCCTTGGGTTTAGGTACCCTCCCCCCTCTTTTTATCGATGGGGTTTTAACTAAAAAATCTTAAATAATACCAACTTATGGACCGCATACTAAACTAAATTGGCAACTTAAATAGAACAAATAAACTAGACATCCTTCATCATTGACATATATTACTTACTCCTGGATTTTCTTGTTTTCTTTTCTTTATTCTTTGTTTTCACGTCATCTTGATTTTGGTTTGCGCGGGTGTGAGACTTACTGTTGTTTGATTTATTAGAGTTTGATTTACTAGATTGGGTTTTCTTGACTTTAGCGACAGTTGGAGGTTTTTTCCTGCTTGTTTTAGATTTGGTTTTACGGTTAGCTTCTGAAATTATAAAATAATTACACTAATTAAGAGTTTGCTTTTCTATAAGATTATCAACTTTTACAATTGCAATCGATGTACTGCAAGTTATTAACAGAAATTGACTGCCCATCAACATGACTTAAATGTTTTGCTGGTATATCCAAGATCAGCCAGATTGCTCAACTTCTGTTTTTTGTGGAGGGAGCTGTGAAATTTTGGTAACCACCAAATGATGAAGAGTTGTCATTGAGCTGAGATGAGAATGACTGGGAGTGGCACATGCTCCATTAATTAAGAAATGTCCAGGGTCTTTCAGTTCCCTCACGAGAAGACGATCCAACCCACCACCATTTTTAAAATGGGCCAAATTGAGTTCCAGGAGTGAGATTAGAACCCACGACCTGAGAGTCAGTTATAGCACAAATGAGTAAACATCGTTAACCGCGGAACTCTTTAACTTTAATTTCTACAGATTCCCATATTGGCCAGAAAACCAGTTTTTACCAGTTCGTTGACGACTTCTTTTCTTGGCAGTCTTAACTTGTTTTCTTGAAGACCTTGGCGTGCTCTTTCTCTTCTTCTGGATTCTTGACTTTTTCGCTTCAGGTTGCCCATCCAGTTTTTGGTTCACACTTCTCTTTCTTGTTGGGACTTGAGATTATTTGAGAGAAAAGAAAACAGACAATTAAAATTCTTTGTACCCAGACAATAGAATTGTATACATGAACCGTCGGAAGTAAGTTAGATTATGAAAACTGTCAAATACATTACATCCAAAATAAAGTATAACTACCCCAGCAGGAAGGAAGAATCAGCCACTACTTTACCCTTTCACACTTTTTGGCTACCCCTGAATCACTTCCTACCGTTACCTACTTGAAACTACCTTTTAAAATTACATTAAAATCATATTTAAACAACACCAAAATTTTCAAACTCCATCACCCCATTGTGTTTGATTTCTTTGATATTGTGCCTCTTTGATAATTGAAATTGCATTGGTAGCTGTCTTAATAGAGTTTTTAACATTGGCTAAGGTCGTTGTAAGGAGTCAAAGGTAGTTGTAGGGATATTTGGGGTCGAGAGGAGAAAGGAGGGCAAAAAAGGTAAACAGAGGACTTCTTACTGAAAATTTTCTTACTTTATTTTGGCTTGTAGTGTAGCTCATACTTCTCTGGAAAAAGTCGGTCACTCAGTGACACCAATTTAGCGATGACTGGATGACCAAATCTGACCACTGACACACCAACTGGTCTCCAAGTTGCCATGTTAAGAAATGCACTGTTATGCATAGAGCACTACACTCTAAAAAATGTCAGGACAAAATTGGTTTTTAGATTCAAAATGGTTTTTTGAAAAACCAAATTTCAATGCAAAAAACCAAGATGGATTTTTTTTAAAACCAAATTTCAATGCAAAAAACCAAGATGGATTTTTTTTTAAATCCATGTTGGTTTTGCAGTGAAATTTGGTTTTTCAAAAAACCATTTTGAATCTAAATAACCAATTTTGTCTGAAATGTTTTACAGTGTACTTGTCCCCTTACCTGTCTGTTTGTCCTTGGGTAGTTTCCCAGCTCTCACAGTTTTGGATTTTCGAACAATATCACTGGTCTGTCTCCTATCTGAAAAATAAATAAATAACAAGATTTGAGATGTGAGTTTAGTAACATTTCAGCCTAACAGTGAACATAGCCATAATTACAACCAAGAAAATAGATATATTTGAACATTACTTTTAAAGTTCGAATTATTCCGGTTTTTAATTCGATTACTACTTCTATTTTCAGAGAATAAATTTCTGCAAAGTGCTTCAGAAAAAGTCTTTGGCTGTTGGTGATCAACGACAATTTCTTCAGGTGAACACATCGTGAAGTTCAGGTTTCCTTTGTTGACTTTCTTTTTGCTTCTCAGTTTGGGTTTTCTTGTTTTGTGGTAGTCTCTCGCACTAGTGTACAAGTTTCTCAGACGCGCCTCTCTTTCTTCATATGCTGAAGTTGGAAATGATACAATACGATATGATGTGATAATAATTTACTTGGTGGTTATATCATTGTAGTGCAGTACAATACCCATCCATGGTATTCTACCCGAGACCCTTCAACATGCTGTGCAAAATTAGTACCCTCCTTGAAAAAGTAGTATCTCCTCAGGCAAAACTCCAAAATATCTATCTAGGCCTATATGAAAGTTTAAGGCCAGCGGCAGATCCAGAAGGGGGTCCCACCTTCTCCACCCATAAATACACCATATTTCATGCTCTTTCAGGCAAGTGAGTATTACTAAAGTATTTCAATTACTGTCATCAAAAACATTCAAATTTACCACATATAAAAATGCCATAAGTTAGTTCCCTTTCCCAAACCTTACATCTGCTCTTGGCTCAAATGTTTATCCAAGGTCTTTGGCACCCTTGATGATCTCCTATAAATTCTGAACAGTCCCCTAGAGGTATACCAGATTGCATAATGTCTGATCCAAGTTGTAGGAGATGGAAGCTAAAATCTCACCCCTTGTACGACTTCTTGTCCTTGGTTTAGAGTAGAATGCAGCATCTGAAAAAGTATGAAAAACAAAGGCGTTTCAGCAAGGTGAGGCAGTGTGAAGATCTCCTGTAGTAACAGTATGGCAATAAAGCGTATAACAGAGATATTAAAATCAGCTTACCAAGCCTCAGAGGTATTGCCCTATCTACTAATTTTCTTTAATGCAAATTTGTCAAGAATTCAAAAAATGGCTAGAGGCAAAACTTAAAATCATCAATGATAGAGGACCAACAATAGCTTTTCCATTTCCAAAAGAAATCAGCTGATAAAAAAGATTGACAGAACATCAAGGGGGGGGAGGGGTTGTACTTACCCCTGTGTTGTTTTCTTGTTCTTGGCCGCAACCTCTGTTCTTCTTCACTATCTTCAATTTTGGTTTCGAGTATCGTTCCTTCTATGACCAACTCAGTTCCCTTTTTAGTCTCTACCTTCTCTAGGGCATGTTCAAATTCTCTCAAAACTGAATCTGAAGGTGTGTTAGTTATCTCTATGGAGCAAATCCCCCTATCGTCTGTAACATTTATCGTTACGAGGGCCTCCAGATTAGCCTCCTGTGACTGGGCAGATGGTGAAGCAGTACATGTAGCAGTACGTGTAGCAGTACGTGTAGCAGTACGTGTAGCAGTACGTGTAGCAGTACGTGCAGTACGTGCAGCAGTACGTGCAGCAGTACGTGCAGCAGTACGTGTAGCAGTACGTGTAGCAGTACGTGTAGCAGTAGGGGTCTTTGTGTTTTGCGAAATACTTTTCAAATCATCATCACAAGAGATCATCAGGTTTTTCAGAGCATTTTCCAATTTTTGCTTCAGTAAAACTCCCTTGTTGTCATCAGCTTCTGGCTTTTCTAAAACTTTATCAGCTTCAGGATTTTCTAAACTGCCATCAGCCTCAGTATTATCTAATTCTTCATTGGCTTCATGCTTTTCTAAATTGTCATCAGCTTTGGGATTTTCTATAGTTTCATCAGCCTCACGATTTTCTAAATTGCCATTAGCTTCAGGCTTTTCTAAAACTTTATCAGCTTCCTGTATTTCTAAATCTTCAGCCGCTTTAGGATTTCCTAAATTGTCATCAACTTCATGTTTTTCTAAATCATCATCAGCTTCATTTTTTTCTAAATCTTCACCAGCTTCTTGTGTTTCTAAATCTTTGTCAGCTTCGGGATTTTCTGTATTTTCATCAGATTTATTCATTTCTAGATCATCATCAGCTTCAAGCTTTTCTAAATCATCATCGGCTTCAGTATTTTCTAAAACTTTATCATCTTCCTGCATTTCTAAATCTTCAGCCGCTTCAGGGTTTTCTAAATTGTCATCAACTTCATGCCTTTCTAAATCGTCATCTGCTTCATGTATTTCTGAGTCTTTGTCCGCTTCGGGAATTTCTGTATTTTCAAAAGATTTATTCCTTTCTGAATTATCAACTTCAAACTTTTCTAAAACTTTATCATCTTCTTGAATTTCTAAATCTTCAGCTGCTTCAAGATTTTCTCTATTGTCATCAGCTTCAGGCTTTTCTAGATCTTTGTCAGCTTCAGTGTTTTCTGCATCTCTATCATCTTCATGCTGTTCTAAATCATCAGCTTCATGCTTATTTAAATCTTCACCAGTTTCTTGTATTTCTACATCATCATCAGTTGCAGGATTTTCTAAATTTTCATCAGATTGATTACTTTCTAAACCATCATCAGTTTCATGCTTTTCTAAATCTACGTCAGCTTCCGGCTTTTCTAAATGCTCCTCTGTTTCATGCATTTTAAAATCTCTATCAGCTTCATGTTGTTCTAAATCTTCTTTAGCTTCAGGGTTTACAAAATGGTTATCAGGTTCATGCTGTTCTAAATCTTCATCAGCTGCAAATTTTTGTCCATCACTATCGTCTTCGTGCTTTTCAAAATCATCATCAGCTTCTTGCTTTTTAGAATCTTCATCAGCTTCTTGCATTTTTAAATCTTCGTTAGCTGCAGGATTTTCTAAATCTTCAACAGCTTCAGGCTTTTCTAAATATTCCTCTGATCCGTGCATTTTAAAATCTCTAGCAGCTTCATGCTGTTCTAAATCTTCATTAGCCTCACATATTTCTAAATCTTCACTAGCTTCAGGCTCTTCCGAATTGTCACCAGATTTATGCTGTTCTAAAACTTCATCAGCAGCATACTTTTTTAAATCTTTGTCACCTTCATGCATTTCTGAATCCTCATCAGCATCAGGCTTTTCTAAATCGTCATCACTTTGAGGCTTTTCTATATCGTCATCAGCTTGAGGCTTTCCTAAATCATCATCAGCTTCAGGCTTTTCTATATCTTCGTCAGCTTTAGGCTTTTCTAAATCTTCGTCAGCTTCATACATTTCTGAATTCTCATTAGCTTCATGCTTTTCTAAATCATCATCATCTTCAGGCTTTTCTAAATCTTCATTAGCTTCTTGCTCTTCTAATCCATCATCAGCATCATACCACTCTAAACTTCCATCACTTCCTTGCCTTTTTAAACCTTCATCTCTGGCATCACTCAAGGATGGTGGAAGGTCATTGTCAATGACTTGGCGGATGTTGTCCTCAACCTTAAGATTTGCCATTTCTGGACTGGATGTGACATTGACATTCGCTAAAGGAAAACATTCACTGTCATCAGGTGAGTTCTCTCTAGCATTGTTCTCACTGGAGTTTAGAATAGTTTCTTCAGGATCAACCACTGTTGGAGCATTACCAAGATTTTCTGAATTCGTTTCGTTATGCTCACAATTGGAATCATTCACAATAAGAATTTCTTCGGAGTCAAGTTCACTATGATCATTTTCAAAAATTTCTTCGATTCGTTCATCGTCCTCAGACTCCTCACTATTGGAATTGTTCTCACATTGAGACAAAGGGCGGTAACTGGCCAGAGCTTCTTGGAACAGTAGATATTGGGCATATAATGGATCTGCACTTCCTTCAAACTTTCTGCTATCACACAATGTTCCATTCTGAGGTGAAGTATCATGTTTTGTAACTTCCAAAACATTTTCCTCCGCTGCATCAACAATAACCTCATTTTCATCAACATCATCCTTGATGTTTGCCTCAACTTCGTCAGGGTTTTCTTCAGGTTCGTAAACATGTTCTTCAGGATCACTTACAATGTCTTTACGTTCATCAACTTCTCCTTCAGTTTCATTGATGTAGTTGATAAGATTGAATTCAGTTTTTACAGGGACATTGGAAACAGGTTCTCTACTAATAGTTTCAGCTGGGATATGTTTTGCATATTCTTGGGATGATGCATTATTTTGATTAACAGGAGAACGATGAACAGTGTCTGGGTGTCTCGTTTCAGTTATCCTAATCCAACTGTCATCAGTCTTGTTATTTTCATTATTGTTTTCTTCAGACAAGCGAGCTTGGTCTCGGAGTGTTGTGCTCAGCACATTCAAGCCTTTGTTGTCCTCAGTTAAAAGCTGAGATGCATCCAAGTTAACTTGAGCATGATGAAGACAAATTCCATGATTATTTATGGGGGTGCATGGTGTGGCCTCATCGTAAATATCAGGGACAAGATTAAGACCCGTTCGCTCATGTTTGGCATTTGCATTTGTGACACCATTATTCTGAATCAGGCTGCCAATGAAATTTTGAAGGCTCTCAAGAGTTACACCATAACTTCTTCCTGTACTGCTTTTAACAGTTGGTCTGTCATTCATTTCAACAACTCCATCTTTGGAATCATCATCTTCTCGAGTTACTGAACCATTTTCACTTGTGCCATTATTTCGCCGGGTTGTATCATTTTTTCTGAGATTTCCTTTATCATTTTTTAGAGTTTCTCCAATCTTTCCAGGACTGGATGCATCTCCTCCAGTTTCTGTATGATGCACTTCAGCGTTTTTATCAGGGTCGGACTCCGCAGTGTCTATACTCGGGAGGAATTTAAATGTAAACAGGGGCCTTGAGTGACTTGTTGCAGGCGTTATAGTGGCAGAACATTCAGTATTGCTGCATAGTGGTCCAATATCTTCAACGCCATCATTAGTGTCTGGAGAATCATTAGTTCCGGCTTTAGTCCTGCTGTTTATATTGATCTTAGGGATATCAAGCGAACTAGGAAAAACTGATTCTCTTCGTTGTTGAGGCGAAAGATTAGTTTCATCAACAGGCCTATCATCATAAGCAATATCGAGACCACCTTCAGAGTTGACGACAAAGTTTGTAAAAGTGTTCTCTGTGCCTCTATCTTGTGAATGGAGATGGATCGAGTTACTTGTATATTCCGAGTTGTTGTCAATATTATTGTCGATGTCATTATCAGTTAGAAAATGATCTGTTTCAAGTTTATTTGAATGTTCGCCAGATTGTACAGGGAATATTTTTATGACTGCGTTCTCAGCTGCTGTTGACTCCAAACCAATTTCACGGTTGTCAGCATTACTTGTTAAGGCATCCCTGTCATTTGGGAGTATTTTGAGATATTCGTCAATGTCCACATTCTCAGTTTCTTCGTTTTGAGGAGCCTCGGACTCCAAATCAATTTCAGAAATGTCAGCATTTCTTGTAGAGTTATTCCCAAGATAATGTTCATTGGAGGGTAGTACAGGATATTCTTCATTTTCCGTATTGTAAGCTTCTGGATTTTGATGGGCCTTGGACTCAGAATTAATGTCAAAGTGGTCTGCCATATATGTAGAGACACACTTATTGTCATCGTTCAGTGGTCCATGATCTCTGAGTCCTTCTCTAAGTCCTTCTCTAAGTCCTTCTTCGAGTCCTTTCAGTCCTTCTTCGAGTCCTTCTTCAAGTCCTAGGAGTCTTTCTTCAAGCCCTTCTTCGAGTTCTTCGTCGAGTTCTTCAAATTCTTCTTCAAGTCCTTCTTCAAGTTCTTCTTCAAGTCCTTCTTCAAGTGCTTCTTGAAGTCCTTCTTCAAGTCCATCTTCTTCAAGTCCTTCTTCAAGTCCTTCTTTAAGTCCTCCTTTAAGTCCTTCTTGTCTGCATTTATTGTTTGGATGTACTGTACATCTGTCTGTAAAGGGGTCAAACTGACAATCTTCATCATCACCTAAATTGCCTGATTCATCACCTTCATCATCATCATCATCATCGTCATCATAAAAATTAAAGTTGTCGTCCGATGATTGGTCACGATTTAAATCGGATACATCGAGGATGGGTTCTTCTATTGATATGGACTCTGTCGTTTCTCTGGTAGATTGTCCCATGTCAAAATTAGGTACATCTGGCTGCATTGTAGAAGGACATTCACCGGCCACAAAAATGGTATCAGCTTTATTTTGGTCATTCACTTTGGAATCATCCGATTTGACTTCTGGTTTTCTTGATGATGCTGTAGTGCAGGAACGACAGGGTTTGCCGTCACAGTTTCGACAACCCTTTGCAGTCTCGCCCGATTCTTGCATGGTGATATTTGGATGCGCTACAGCTTCTTGTCTTTTTGTTTCATAAAGGGAGAGTAAATTCTGAAAGAAATGATCTCTACTAGGAGTGTCTTGTTTATCAGGAGGATCTGAGTCATCTGGTTCCTTCATTGTCTTCAATTGCTGTCGGACCTTCTCACTTTGGTCTGAAAACAAAATCCCATAACTTGTCATCAAATAGAAAATACATTGATCATGCTATTTTTACATTGCTAAATTATTTTTCTGTTTTTCTATGTGTGCATCCTAAAAACCTGAAATTTATCCCCTCAATCCAGAAATGCTGCTTACAGGGCTGCACTTACCATAATTACCTGTCGTTCTTTTTTATTCGTTATATAAAGGCGTGCAGTTTCACAGCAATTTACAAAAAGATTCCCCACATAATGCATCAACTCTACAGGTTGGTTTCTCAGAATGAGGCTCAAAGCAGGGTTGCTATGGTAAAACAGTTGCAACAGAGCCTCACTCTGACGCTGCTAAAGGTGTGCATTCTTCCTTGGACCCAATGTCCTGGATTCTGGAATCTGGAACCACATTTCCCTCTCGCGAGTTGCATTGCAGTCAAAATTTGTATAATTCACTAGTTATTATTAGTTTGTATAGCCCTACCAAGAATTTTTCAGAAGCCCTACCAAGAATTTTTCAGAAAAATAATTAAATTTATTTCAATTATTTTTTTTTTTTCAGAGTAAACAATCATCATACTATTAATTCATGGACCCCTTACGCTACTCCAACCATACTACGGATTCCCCAGTCATGGAAACTTGCATGCATCTTCCTTCAACTCCCTACAACGTCCTTAGCTGGGTTTGGTGCTCCAAACTAATATTTCAATAATCGTCCTCATAATAGCCCTCCCCACCCCAACTTCATGGCCTGGCTTCACGGGTATTACGCTAGTTCTGAAAATACAGTGCCTCACTCTGATTACAATTTTATATCATTTTTAAGTTATACATGTAATCTAAAACTAGTTTCATGAGGTTGCCTCAAATTTGAAATCTAAAAATCGAGCCTTCAGAAACAAGGAGAATAGAGATAAAATACATAAATAAAAAATTTATCTTCCGGGGTCCAGGGACATGATATATTATTGCCATGTAGTACTGATGTCATCATGTAGGCCCTTGATGACCAATTTTCTATGTCATACAAACTGTATTAAAAATTTAAAATCTCACCAAATTGTCAAATTATTATACCCAAATTTTGGCAAATTCTGTTGAATTTTTATATTGAAAAATTCACAATTTGTTGAAAATGTAAACTGAAAAATTGTAATAAGTTAACTAACGTGGCAAACCGGAAATTGGAAAATATTCAGTGTAATCTTCTACAGACTACCAAAATGACCATATTTTGCAATTTAAACAATATTTTTTTCTGGTTTTTGTTGATTTTGTGTATTTTTGCTTCACAAAAATATCCGTCATCAAAAAAAAAGCATCACATTACAAAATTTAATTGATGACGAATTTGCCACAGCCTTCGGAGATTAATTAATAAAAAAAATAGTAACTGCTTAGAGGTGCCAAATAATTATGAAATTGTGACATGGTTTCAGCAGGGATCTTAGAAAATAATAATAATTCAACTGGCGATGAAATTATTTTTTATCACTTTCTCTTCTACTAAGTTTAACGCCAGTCAGGGTAACTTAAATCAAAATCAGACTACACTCCAAAAAATTTCAGACAAATTGGTATTTTAGATTCAAAACGGTTTTTTGAAAAACCAAATATCAATGCATTGAAATTGGTTTTTCAAAAAACCATTTTGGATCTAAAATTCAGATTTTGAATCTAAAAAACCAATTTTTCCCGACATTTTTTAGGGTGTAAACTTCGCACATTTTAGAAAAAAAAAGCTGGGACAAACCTGTCACATGAGCAAAATATACTGAATCATCAGCATAGCCTAATCAGGACCACTCACTCTTCTACTCTTCACTGGTAATAGAAAAAAAATGTCAAAAAGAGGCTGAATAAAGCTAAGTGGGTGTCAAGCGACATCAGAATGAGGCTCAACGACATTTCTTCAGATTGAGGCGCTGAATTGCAGCAATTTCTCAGTCTTGAGTGGTGAGGCAATGGAACACTTTCGTTCACAATATTAGATACAAAAGAGAATGGAAAAACATATTGGCACTTGGCAGCAATGAAAAATTGGCATAGGCTACAAGGTGATTATGTGAAGGTCATAGACAGAACCAAAGGTACAGTACTTGCTGGTGCAGAATGCCCAATTAATATGAATGAATACCAGTAACTGATGCATACAGGTACACTGCACTTTAAACAATATTTATTATTTCGTTTCTCTTCTCTGTGAAGCTTTTCTTAACTTTTCTGTATGCCTCTGGGTTGCACAGATTGTTCACTGTAAATTCTGAAATTCTGAGTCAGCTCAAATGATTGAGTGAGATGGTTGTACAATTTGTTTGAGCCATGATAGCTTGCTGTTTTGAGTTATGATAATCTTTATGTTGTTATAACTTGCAAACGACAAGCTATCCTGGCTCAAAGGAATTGTGCAACCATCTCACTCAATCAATTAAGCCAACTCAAAATTCAAAATTTACAGTGTTCCTGTGGCTAAGAAAGATAGTAATCCCATTGTAAAGTTGACCCAAGTTTGTTCGATTTCACCAAATTGCAATTAAAATGCACAGAGTATTGGGCGATTGCCACTGATTGGTTTCCATTAAGAAAACGGAACAACATTGTCATTATCGCTGTCATCAAAATTATGAAATATCTACACTGCAAAATTGGAGGCACTGTTTCAGCTCAATTAATTGAGTGAGATGGTTGCACAAGTTGATTGAGCTAACATAGATTAATGTTTTAAGCTGAGATAACTCAAAATTCCGAGCTGAAATAGCTCAAATTACTAAGCTATGTTGAATAAGGTATTCAAGCTGAGAAAACTCATAACAGTGAGCTGTGTTGACTTACAGCTCAAAATATTGAGTTTTGTAGACTTATTGATCCAAGCTGGCACAACTCAAAATTTTGAGCTGTGTTGACTTATTTTTTGTTGCTTTTGATTTATATTTGTGTGACCTGTCTTATAAAGTTATTTGGGTCAAAATTTGAAAACCTTGAAATTTCAGCTGAAAAAATTTCGAGAATTTTTCGCTCCAGAAATGCCTTTTAAAGTCTGCGTTGGGTAGGTCAAACAATCATCTATCACTGCGCTTTCATGTCCAAGGGTCCCAATGCCCTGCTGATCTGTACTGAGGTGATAAACATAGATGTAATGTTTTTCGACTGTCATTAAAATCACACTTATAACTAAAAAATCCTGGCCATTTGGGGCTAAACAATCTATTGCAACTATAAGCAACTGCATTTTGATCAATTAAAATACCAAATATGTGTGTCATTAGTATCATGCCTATAACTTGAAAGCCGTACCATTTAGAGCTGAATAATGTATTACCAACAAGTAGGAAAGTGGCTATTCTGCACACAATGAGCTATATTTCAGGTCTCTATGACCAATAGTTATTGAGATAGAACAAATCCTTGACCTTGAACCAGAAATTTACAAAAACAAACAAAAATACTCTTTTTATCAATAGTTTGGATTCTGAATAATAAAGATGATCTCCACTACTCCATCCAGTGCCCAATGTAGCCTTTATCTCACTAAACCATATTTCAGATGCTAGATAATGGTAAAACGTTGCTGGCACCCCATATTTGGTTAGTAGTTTCAGAGAAGAATCAAACTTCATACTAAGCATGTCAGATGCAAGGAAAAAGCAAAAATGTTATGTAATAGTCTGTTGAAACATTTATTGATAATATATATATTCAACTGATTTCAATTCCGGTCACCTGCAACAAAATTTTAGTGAGATAAAGGCTATAAGCCATTTTTGATATGATGCTAATGACAGTGTGATGCTAATGATAATTACAGTAAAAATCTTTGTAGGGACCAGTGCAAAACTGGCAATCTGGCAATATGTGCATGCAATGACCTTATGAACACCAGAAACATGTTCACAGTGATTTTGGTCCAGAAATATGCAGTCAAAATAGAGTAGCGAGGCGTTTGCTAATGACAAATTGAGATAAGACAACTGACATGCCGACAGAAATACTCTAATATTTTGGTTTACATAAATGACTCAGAGCTACAGATAGTTCAGTTATTTTCTTGGGTTCTCAGACAACATCAGACACAAGGTTATCTGACAGAATGTGTGTCCCTTTTAGTCGGGCAGATCAGAGGGGTTCCCCTGCACCCGTCTGAATATTTAACGGGACCAAGTTTTTTGGTGCCCTAATAATGTCCTTTTAACAAAAAGCCAATGTTAACAGGACTATCAATGTCCAATGGGATTTTTACAGCGGCCATTTTGAATTGAAGTTGACGGTAGAAAAACGACTCTTAGAAATTACAAGTTTAATTATCTCAGGAACTATTCAAGCTACATTCACAAATGGCACATATATTTATATGTTTTTGGACATGCAGAATCTGAAAATGACAGTTTATGCCAGTGAAGAACACCAAATTAAACTTTAAAAGCCAGGGAGTTACTCTTCCAAATGGTGTAAATAGCATGCTTGTAAGATGTTTGTGCTGGATGTCATAAAAATAATTAAACTCTTCCTCCCTGTTATAGCAAATTTCTTCGTGAGCATAAACGTGTCTCATAATTCATTTAATTTCATTTTTTTAATGAGTAGCCCTAGAAAAACATCTCAAACCCAAAGATGGATAGCCCTTGATGTCAACTACCATCTGGCACATTAATTTCCTTGTTACTACAATTGTCAACCCTTCCAAAGCTAAATAAATGTTGCTGTCGGTGTCATAAGTCTCCTCAGAAACATAAAATCCTCCCATTTATTTTCAATTTTACCTATCCTAATCACTAGATTACTGATCCTTAACCTACCAAATGGATAGCCCTTGATGTCACCTTTCTCTTGGCACCTTGGTTTCCTTGTTACTACAATTGTCTACACTCCCATAGCAAAAATAAATGTTGCTGTCCGGGTCGAAAATCTCCTGTGAAACATCAAAATCTCGCACGAATTTTCATTTCCTCCTGTCCTAATCACCTGATCACTTATTCCTTACCAATCAAATGGATGTGGATGGACAGCACCATATCTCAGCTTTCATTTGGCACCTTTGTTTCCTTGTTACAAGAACTGTCAACCCTCCCCAAAAGTATCAAAAATTTCGATTGAAACAGAAACTCCTTCCATTTATCTTCAATTGTACCTATCCTAATCAGAAGATGACTTATTCCTAACCAACCAAATGAATGTGGATGGATAGCATTTTGTGTCAGCTTTCATTTGGGACCTTGGTTTCCTTGATACTAGTACTGTTAACCATTCCAAAGCTAAATAAATGTTACCGTTACCGTCAGTATAAAAAGCTCCTTGGAAACACAAAATCTCCCATTTATTTTCAGTTCCACCTTTTCTAATCACCAGATGACTAATCCCTACCCAACCTAATGGATAGCCCTTGATGTCAGCTTTCATTTGGCACCTTGGTTTCCTTGTTACTACAATTGCCAGCCCTCCAAACCAAACTAAATGTTATGTCTTGGTCAAAAAAATCTCGTCTAAAACACAAAATCCTCCCTTGTATTTCAATTTCCACCTGTCCTACTCACCAGATAACTCATTCCTAACCAATCCAATGGATGTGGATGGATTGCCCTTGATGTCAGCTTTCATTTGGCACTTTGGTTTCCTTGTCACTAGAACTGTCAACCCTTCAAAAGCAAAATTAATGTTTCTGTCTGGGTCAAAAATCTCCTTGGAAACTCAAAATACTCCCATGTATTTTGATTATCACCTATCCTAACCTCCAGAAAACTCATCCCCAACCAACGAAACACATAGCCCTTGATATCAGCTTTCAGGGGCTATCCATCCTTATCCATTTGGTTGGCTAGGAATGAGTGATCTATTGATTAGCATAGGTAGAACTGAAGATAAATGGGAGGATTCTGGGTTTCCAAGGAGATTTTTGACACAAATTGCAGCATTCATTTAGCTTTGGGAGGGTTGAAATTTGTAGCAAGCAGGAAACCAAGGTGCCAGATGAAAACAGACATCAAGGGCTATCCATCCACATCCATTTGGTTGGTAAGGAATCAGATATCTAGTAATTAGGATGGGTAGAAATTAAAATACAAGGGATTATTTTGTGTTTCCGGTGAAATTTTTACGAACAGGACATAACCTTTAAATCAAGAGCAATCCAACCACATCCATTTGGATGGTTCATTATAAGTTATCTGGTGCTTAGGATAGGCGGATATTGAAATACAAGGGATAATTTTGTGTTTCCGACGAGATTTTTTGACCAGGACATAACATTTATTTTACTTTTTGAGGGCTGGAAATTGTATTAACAAGGAAACCAAGGTGCCAAATGAAAGCTGCCATCAACAGCAATCCATCCAGATCCATTCGGATGGTTCATTATAAGTTATCTGGTGATTAGGATAGGTGGAAATTAAAATACAAGGGAGGATTTTGTGTTTCCGCTGAGATTTTTTTGACCAGGACATAATATTTAGTTTGCTTTTGGAAGGCTGGCAATTGCAGAAACAAGGAAACAAGGTGTCAACTGAAAGCTGACATTAAGGGCTATCCATCCCCATCCATTTGGTTGGTTAGGAATAAGTATCTACTTATCAGGATAGGTAGAATTAAAAATAAATGGAAGGATTTGGTGTTTCTGGGGTAGATTTTTGATACTGATGGCAACATTTATTCAGCTTTGGGAAGGTTGAGAGTTCTGGTTACAAGGAAACCGAGGTGCCATAAGAAAGCTGAAATATAGTGCTGTTCATCCACAACCATTTAATTGGCTAGGAATGAGTTATCAGGTGATTAGGATAGGTGGAAAGGAAAATTCGTGCGAGATTTCGGTGTTTCACAGGAGATTTTCGACCCGGACAGCAACATTTATTTTGCTTTGGGAGTGTAGACAATTGTAGTAACAAGGAAACCAAGGTGCCAAGAGAAAGGTGACATCAAGGGCTATCCATTTGGTAGGCTAGGGATGAGTCATCTAGTGATTAGGAGAGGTAAAATCGAAAATAAATGGGAGGATTTTATGTTTCTGAGGAGATTTATGACACCGACAGCAACATTTATTTAGCTTTTGAAGGTTGACAATTGTAGTAACATGAAAATTAATGTGCCAGCTGGTAGTACACATCAAGGGCTATCCATTTTCTGGTTTGAGATGTTTTTCTGGGGCTACTCATTAAAAAAATGAAATTAAATGAATTATGAGACACGTTTATGCTCACAAAGAAATTTGCTACCAGGGGAGGAAGAGTTTAATTATTTTCATGACATCCAGCACAAACATCTTACAAGCTGCTATTTACACCATTTTGAAAGAGTAACTCCCTGGCGTTTTTAAGTTTAATTTGGTGTTTAATTTTCTTCATTGGCATGATAGAGGATAGACAATGGCTGCTTTAACACAGAAAGCGACAATAATGCTAAAACCACATTTTTACAAATTTTAGAGGTTAATCCATTATATACACCAGGAAAAGTCTGGTAGCATCTAAAATATGTTTCCAGACAATATTTGGCATTCAAAAAATTGGGTGCCATTAACTATACTAAAGGTTGCAAGGCAACCTCTCTTGCAACCTGACTAGTAGTTCTACCGCACCCATGCTGCTAAATGATCACAGAATCACAAATGAAAATCTTTGAAATACCACATGTAACAGCAGGGGAGCTGTTGGAGAACACTTAAGTTAAGGGAACACACAATACTGCCATTTATAGTTTACAAGGTTTATTTGTCCAGTTCATTTTGTAACACTGCAATAAAGGAAAAAGCAAAAAGTCATACATTGTACATCAAGTAAGATTGCTAAATTGACTAAATCAAACAATTGAAGGACAAAGTACTAATAATACATAGCATACCTTTTTTCTGGCAGTTCTTATACAAGTAATTCAGTTCATAGTCTTACATCTTTCCAGACATCACTTCAAATGCTAGGAATTTGCCACTAATGACATGTGGCAAGAACAAAGTCAAAGTGTGAAACACAACTAAAGACAATGGAACAAATTAACACATAGTCAAGCAGCAAACACAAAGTGTGAACAACTCAATAATGCATTGTACTGCTTGCTGTCTCTTACACCACAGCTCATCAAATAATCATCTCTTTCTGACATATTATACCTCATTTGAAAACTTATATTCAGTGCTTGTCAAATATGATCATCACACAGAGCTACTGGTTAACTGGCTGATGTAGAATAAACTGAACTAAGGTGAAATATCTAATAAATGCGATTTTTTGAAAATATCTGGATATAATAGGGTGATATTTACAATTTAGAAAGAAATTAATGTCATTTTCAGATTCTGCATGTCCAAAAACATATAAATAGATGTGCCATTTGTGAATGTAGCTTGAATAGTTCCTGAGATAATTAAACTTGTAATTTCTAAGAGACGTTTTTCTGCCGTCAACTTCAATTCAAAATGGCCGCCATAAAAACCCCATGGGACATTGATAGTCCTGTTAACATTGGCTTTTTGTTAAAAGGACATTATTAGGGCACCAAAAAACTTGGTCCCGTTAAATATTCAGACGGGTGCAGGGGGACCCCTCTGATCTGCCCGACTATTTATTTTTTATTAAGAAACAAATCCGGCGTGATGCTAATGACGCAATATTGGAGACATTGACAAAACAACCTCCTGCTCTTATACAGAATATTATTTCAGCTATTTATGACCAGATTTTAGAAGACTGACAGTCAAGTCTCCATGTATGGAAGAGTTTAATTGAATCAGATCCTCTACTAGTTTTTGTGATGCGATCTTTCAAAGAAAGTGTTGGTGGAGACAGGCCATTTTCAGGGGAGTTGGCCACTTCAATGCTATTTTTGAATGGGATTAAAATATCCTGCCACATATTTTTTGTGTTATAAGTTTTGCTAATATCCTTGTCTATGACAAATGACAACAAGAGGTCCTCTATTGGTCTTCCTGCTATCATGAATTATCGTTAAACACTGGAGACAAGAATTTCAGACTTATCAAATTTTGACCCATTTATGAATGTGGGCTGTAATCCCAAAATATTGTCAGATCTCTCAAGGGGGTCCACCTGATCCAGTATGCTTCATTTTAGCACATCATGGACAGGCCCAAGATGCATTCAACACAGACCATTGCATCACAAGGAGATTTAAAAATTAATTTCTTGTAAATAAATCCCAATGGCCTGTGGCTCATCTGAGTTTGTACACTATGCTATTGGCCTATATTTGAACACAGTCTGGCTTGGAAATGTTGGTTGGCATGTGGAAGCATACATCTAATTACTCCTACAAATTAATTTAAGAGAGATAAAAATTAAAAAGTGACCAGCTAAAGTGGTGTGCTACTCAAGTTTTCTCTGGGATAGTGTAATATAAATGTTCCTTTTTCTTTTAAGTAAATAATTATATAAAACTAAATGCAGTGTTATGAGAAGTGCTTGTTATAGATGGCGCTATATGTGGCATGGCTGAGATGTCAAGCTATCTGCAACAACTAAAGCTTTCATGTTTTCACAGCTTAATGTTATGATTCGTTTGGACAACTTACAGGATTGAGCTATCATACCTTGACAACTTATAGGATTGAGCTATCATAGCTTGAAAATTATTAACATTCTCAGACAGCTCAAATTATTGCTTCAACACAGTTTTCAAATTTTACAGTGTATCATACTATTTTCCCCTTGATTGGATATCGTATATGTCAGCTTCTCTGGGATCTTCAAGAAAAGTATCACATTATTCCAGAGAAAACAATAGCCAACCCAAGTCGTCCAAAGGCAAGGCTTTGCAAGAGAGAGACCCGGTGCTCCCAAATTTAACCATTGAGACGATTTGGTTATGGAAGTCAGGCGTGAGCAGAGGGGGGGCCAGGGGGGCCAAATGGCAGGGGCCCCCAAATTTCAGGGGGCCTACTTCCAAAGTAAGTTAACCCGCACGTTGCGAAAAGGACATTGTTCTCGATTTGTACAGGCCCTGTCAGCGTGCCTCGGCGGTCCGGCGTAGGCCCGGCGTCGGTCCGATGTCAGCAGCATCGGACCGGCTTTGGGCCGACATTGGGCCCCCGAGGCACGCTGATAGGGGGGTTAGACTTTTGCCATTTTGGGCTCTGCAGCAAAATAAGTTGGTGGGATCTCACATCTCTACTGTCAGCAATTTAAAATTTACATAATTATTATTGTACTGTGTAAGGTAAAACATTTAGCTGATCGCTTTTTCGCCATATTGGTTTAACATTTTGTTCTTGGTAAATGTAATGTCTCGTTTATGGTATATTTTTCTATGTGATTTCTATCGGGTATTTCGTGAAATTGTAGTTAGGGCGAACCATTTGGCCTCCAATGTGAGAGGGCCCTGTACAATACTAGACCCTCTTCCATTGGGCAATTTGGGGACCCATCTTAAAGTTTGATTTTTGGTCCAGGTCCTGCTCCAGGATCCAGTAAGCGGGTACCACACAATCCAAAGTTTTTCAAACATATTTTTTCTCAATTTTATATCTTTTTGGCATCTTGCAGGGGCCCCCTGAGTGATTGGGCCTGTAGCAGCTGTCACTTTGCCACAGTCTACCCCCCCCCCCCTGAGTGATTGGGCCTGTAGCAGCTGTCACTTTGCCACAGTCTACCCCAAGATTTGTATGTTCCTGCTCATGTAAGATGCAACATGAGTAACAAGGAGTAATAATGATGTATTTGTCATTGAGGTCAATCTGTTCATAGAATATTGAGGTTCCACATGCACTAGTTTAACAAAAAGACAATATCAATCAATTGTGAGATGTTTTTTCACAAGATCTGGAGGGTGAAATTCTGCCGCTGAAAAGATTCTTCCATGTGAACTTTTAGTTTGTCTTGGTCAGCCTGAAGAATATATATGAGGAAATTCTGTACTTGAAATTGGGTAACATTCCTAAATCCAAGTTGCCCTGCATATTTTTGTCAATCCCAGCAATTGTTGCATCATATGAACATAGTTTTAATGTTCTGATATGAATAATGTCTTACTTTTGTTCAATGATAGGGGAAGAACGTCTCCTTACTACTCTGTAAATCAACAGTTATATGGCAAAATCATTAGAATTTTTAAATCTGATTTAATTTTTTTTTTAAAGAAGCAATAAAACCTTTCACTAGGTAAATTTTAAGATTCCCTGATTAGTTTGCAAGTGATAGACTTAGTTGTGTCAGAAATACTAGTCTAAATTTTTTCTTGCGATTTGCGAAAGGCTGTAAGCCCCAAAATTATCACAGTCAGAATCTCAGTCTGTATTGAAATTTCTCATTTTTATTGCAAGGATTTTGCATCTATTGTTTTTATGACTCATGAATCTGTTAAATGTACTTTGATCTCAATTGCCCCTCGTAAACTCTTCGGTAATCTTTAACTTTTTATATTAAGCATCCATTAAGCGATATGGTAATTTTGTAAGATAAGGTCAAAAATAAAAAGTATATTGCATTCTTCATAATAATTGCATCTTGTCAGTTGTCACCTAGATTGATTAGGTAGAATTTATTTAATGTATGCCGGTAATTCAAAATCTAGGTGATTTTTTTTTATAAGGGCTTTGAAATTTAAATTTTAACCTGGAGTGAGTAAATTTCAACAAGTCTTGTGTGAATAAATTAACAGTAGGCCTATATCATAAAGAGAAATATGCTTGGTTTAATGGCATACTTAGGGGGGGCATTGGGCCACCTGAAAATATATTTAACAAGTCATAATCTTTTAACCTGAAGCTGCAGAAGAGGGGGGGGGCCTACTTTTTCATTTTGGCCTGGGCCTACAGCAGGCTCTGCACGGCCCTGATGGAAGTGAAATATAACCAGTAAAACAGGCACTTCAAATCCCATGAATATTGTCGCAGAAAAAAAAAGTGTCATATAATGGAGACCGACAGGTCACTGCGCGAAGCGAAGCGCAGTGACCTGAGGTCTTCAAATGGTAGAAGACAGAGCTACCAACACAGGGATATACTAAGAAACTTTTTTGCATGCGCCAAACAAAAAAAGTGTGGGCGTTTATGTGACGTCATTACTAAATGAAACACAATGGTGGTGACGTCACAACTAAGCAGGCCAGAGATGACGTCACTTTGGCAGGCTATAAATAAACCAGTAGTGCTTCATAACGTCATGACACAAGCAGGCCCCTCACCTGATGCACTGTTGCGTGGTAGGTGCATGGGTAGATTGAATGGCACAAAGATAAATGGATGGAATATATATGACATAGGCAGATTTTATACAATATGCACACCAGGGATAAAATTAATTTGTGACAAATGTTACAGTTTTAGAAAATGTTTCTATAAATTCAGAATTCTGTTCTGAATTTGGCTCCAATTAGCAGCACTTGCTAATAGTCAACTCATTACGAGACTTGGAAATCTATATGCCCACTTCATTTTTGAGGACCGGTTTAACAGACATTTGAGGACCGGTTTATCATGTCTGGTAAATCCTAGCAGTTACTATTTGTTTTATTGTAGATTTATTACGAAAACTATTTCAGAGTGGAAATCCATTCAGTATTTAAAAACCGTTTTTTACAAACCTCTTAGGGGCCGACCAGATGACCTTTGAGGGACTTTTGGGGGACTTTTTGGTGAAAAAAAAATTTTGTCTCCCACTTGACACTTAAAAAAAACTTTTGTTCAGCACATGAAAAAAAAAGAATGTTTCCACCTGTAGCTAGGGTACTGTCATGCTAAAATTCCAATTAAAAAGTTTGTCACTCATTCGCATGCGAAAAAAAATGTCTGTCACGAGCGAAAAAAAAGTTTGTCCCAGGGGTAAAATCCATAGCCCCCCAACTATCGTATATAACTTGCATCATAATGAAAATGATAGAATCACAGTTTCAAAATGTTTAAAAAATGAACTGACAATAACTATTCACTCTCAGGTGACCAAAAAAATGTAATTGGATCTTCATCCTGCGGTCTCTCTATGCTTTGGCATCATCATATTATCCAGTTTTCCGGTTTTAAACTTCATAAAATTGCAGCTTTTAACTGGACTAAAGGGACATTTATGTGCATCCTCAGCGTACTTCCTGAAAGGCCATTTGTGTCCCTAAAATCTGCTGTTGTCCCTGATGACGTCACAAGCACAGAACTGTTTTTTTTTTTACTGATCAGTCTAGTAAGGGTTAATTAATTAATTAATTAATTTTAAAAGTTTTAGGTGGAATCCTAGGTGGCCTAAGCAACCAAATAGTATTAAAAAGTCTCTTGCAATTTTAATCTAAATCTCCATGCAGCTCATAAAGAGAATAGTGTATACCAGGCTAGGTCCCTTGCTGCATGTGATCAGTCATCTGGGCTTTTGATTTAGTCCTGAAGGGGCAGAAACCACTGAAATATTGACTCTAAGGTCCTATGTTTCTTGCCAACCTATCCATCTTGAGACTTTATATAAACACTTAAAAGATGCATGACAAAGTGGGGGTTGAGTTGGATGTCTGGGGACTTGGCAATGAGATATATATATGGGTAGGTAATGTGAGATCAGATGTATATGAAGCTATAACAATGTACAATGTATAAGGATTATGAGCTATTTTGGAAGGTTTTTAAAATCTGCCAGTCTTTTCACTTAAAAATGGACCTATTGCTGGCTAGTGCTGTCAGTAATCAGTATACCAAATATTTAGACGATTTAATAGAATTACCAAGTAATCAGAATACTGAATTTGCTAACTAATTAATCAGTTGATGTAATCAGATTAATAAAATTCAGATGATGATGTAAGCAGATTACTAAGCAGGGGCGGACTGGCCTATGTGGCAGAGTGGCAGCTGCCACGGGCCCAAGCTCTCAGGGGGGCCCATTCAGTGCCAAAAAATTAAAAAATCAAGAAAGAAGTAAAAATTTCTATCTTCGTTCATGACAGAGTTTGTGACTGATACAATCAAATTCACAGGCTAGGGCCCAACGTGAGAGGGCCCTATATAAAAAAAGGCCCTTCCACCTTGGAGCAAATGAAATAATACCAAAAATAGGAATGTGGGGGCCCATTGACTTATTTTGCCACGGGCCTGAAATGTCGCCAGTCCGCCCCTGTTACTAAGTCATCAGATTACCAAGTAAGCCAATTACCAATAAGCAGATGACAAAATCAGGTACCAATGTTACTATAACTGATCTTGAAAAAACACCATTCTTGGGTTACTGTCACTTAGGGAGAGTTTCTTTTTCTCTTTCTGTTTGTTAAATTTTTAATCGCTTTTCAACATTTTAATATTTTTTACACCAATGCACGTCAATATAGACAATAATCTGCAAAGTAACATGATTTTTTTTTAAAGTGAGGTGATGGACCTCATGAGGATTAGGTCAAAGGCCTCCTGCAGTCCTACTTTAATACGAATGGTAGGGCCATTGTGTACCCCAACCGGGGCTTTGGAGTCGGATAGCCAGCGAACCGACTGAGACTCCCGACTCAACCTGAAAAGTGAAAACCAAAGTTCGACTATGACTCCACCCAAAAATCTCCGACTCCACGGCTCCGACCCCTGATTCCGTTTCCAACGGAATTTGTTGAAGTTTTCGATTTCTAGGGAAGATACAAACAATACATATTATACGCGTACTCGACATTTACGATGAATATTTGGCTAGCTTGTACAGAAAACATGGCACAGCAACGACCCTAACATAAACAGTCATAAATATATAGATAAGGAAATGTTCCGGGTGATATGTAATCGTGGAACTCCGGAGGACAGAATAATACAGGTCACTGAACGGCATACAGCCACAGGTCTACTCTCATATGCGCATGTCCATACACAGCGTACACAGAGTGTACAGCGAGCCACACAGAAGCTGCCTATTGACATTGCGGTCCCCAGATACTACTTCACAGAAAGCAAAAGGTCAAACAGGAGGCTTAAAAGTAGTCCCCCAAATGGCCCGAGCACAGGTAAACACGCCATGTATTCCTGGGCAGATCCATTGTGTGCTGGGACAGAGCACTGGCCACACTCTGAATTATTAATCCGCCAAGGGGATTAGGCCATTGCCTTGCCATATTGAATGTTCTATGGCGTAGTATTTTACGCACAGTTCTACTAACTCTTTCTTGTTGGTCCCGGGGACCTACTTCGCTTCCTTTTAATCGCACTCAGCGCAATTTCTCCCTTTGTTCGCTACTTTTTGTGACTTTTGCACTTCGCCAAGTCGAAGCGGATACACAAACGCACAAGCTTAGAAAACCGAGAGTGAGTGTAAGTGTCCACTGCAGTGTTATGTAAATAATATATAAGATTCATATCATATTGTATTGTATCATATATATATATACGACAAACAGGCCCATTCTGTTCTTTATCTTAATATCAATACATGTATAAAATTGATGATCAGTAAGTTTTCTCAGCAAGGAATTAAACCCAAGACCAGAGATGAGAAGCCCCTGGTCAGATTAAAATATCAAACCAGCTAAAAATTATTGCCACAAAGGCGTGACAAAGCACAAAATTATTTAATAACCCCTTAAACTTATCCAGTCGGCCTATGTGTATACTTGTGTGATACCTTATACAGTGCCGCCTGTAAATAAGTAAAACAGGTGATGTTTTGCTGCCGAGTCAGTGTTAAACATCCTTAACCAAACCGCTTGTGGAAGCATGATTTTCAACCAATGTGAAACATATTGCATATTTGGAAGTAGGCTACATGTAAAGGATTAATTTTATTTGAGGTATGTTGAATACAAGTGGCTGATAATTTTCTTTGATGCACATAGAGAAAGAATATACCCAATTAATTCAGGGATGCCCAGGGTCTTTCAATTGCCCCAGCATAGAATACTGGATACAACCCGCCTCCATTTAATGTCCCATGGGCTCGGACTAAAGTGAGTTCCCATGATGAGATTTGAACCTACACCCTCAAAGCCAGTGGACAAGCAGTCTTGACCAAGGGGAAGTGAAGAATTCATGGATCAGTGGTACAGATCATGACCAGATCAGGGAAGCTGCATGGGGTGTCCGGTGGTGAAAATTTGTGGATCCATAGATCAGGATCAGGACTCACAGAATTGCTGTGAAGCACATGGCAATCCTGATTTGGAATTTTTGGATTCTTAAATCCATTCTTAAATCCACAATTTTTTCAGGACGTGATTGTGATCATGACTCAGATCACATTTCCCCCTGATTGAGTTCAACCCATATGATCACAGAATCTTGTTATCCTGATCACTCAGATCACCAGAAACCACCCTCATCTTTATTGAAAAGTGTTGATCAAAGGCATACCAAATATTTTATAAAAGCAAAGAAAATCATGTTACTGGCAATTTTTTCTATATATAAAATTAGGTTAAGATTGTAAGTGTGTTTTTAATGGCGCGCATCCAAAAGTTTCCCCGATCCGATGGGCCCCAAAGCAAATTGTCCATTTCCATCACTGAGATATATTCAATTATTTTTTCTATTTTTAAAATCGACAATTAGGTACAAAAAGTGGCAATATTTTGTCACCTTCTACGTATATTGACGGCTCCTATTTTGTCCGGAATATGTACGGGTATAATAATATTATGGACTAGATTTACCCATGATAAAAGTTAGGACGATAGTGCAGTGTTATGTACACTGCAACCCGCTGCCTGCACATTATAAAACAAAAGTAGATGCCGTTAAACACAATGGTGAAAGGGCACACTGTTGTATTGAGGGTAATATGACACAGATTCGATGAGTAGAAGTGGGTGAGCCACTGTGCACTATTGAGGTGTGGCTGGCTATGGTCTGTGTGGATGTTTTTGGCGGCAAAATGGAGACGGTGGCGCCAGTCCCTGGCGATGTCATAAGCGGAACTACTGAGCAGATTCATGCGCCCCTGGTGGCAGAGGACAGTTGCCATAAAAAAACGTAAATAAGACAGCAGTGGAACTGCTTTCTGCTGTTATCATGATGAGAGGATAGAATAATAAAGATAGGTGGATAGTTCAGGTGTGTGTGAGGGCGGGAAAATGCGTTTTTAGGTGTGGCAGGAGTGAGCATGTCACCCATGATTTTTGCATCTTATACCCGGCAGGGATAAGTAGTGCTGGTGATTTCGAGATTGCGGAGGGACATCCCTGTCAAAAATTTTTGGAAACTTATCTCAGTCCCCTGCTAAATTTAAGTCTGTTGATATTGCCAGCACTTATTAAAAGCAATTTAAAAATCATTTACCATGACTTCGATTGATTGACAGCCAGCTGCTAGCAGCTTTCTGGACAGTGTGCCTTTAAGGTTGCAGGTCCCTAAATCCGGGCAGTTCCACCAGGGGCGCTTTTCCAATGTCTTATGGTTTTTAGTCCAGCAGTAGAAAACAATGTTTTTTCTGATTGGATATTAATGGAACTGACTTTTTCTTGTAATTCAGAGTGTAGACTAGTAATTAAAATAGAAAAAGGTTAAATAGAACTGTTTACCATGAAATTATGGCTCTGAAACAAGTTTTGGATCTTGGTGGAATTTTTGAGTACCAACTGCAGAGATTTCCAAGTATCTTCAGAAATGTTGAATTTGAAGGAAAAATATCTGGTCAAGGTATATTTCTGAGTTGATAATAATGATTCAATGATTGTGACCCTTAGTTCTGATGAAATATACTAAAGTTGCACCCATGCTCGCATTATAACTTTTTTTACACTTGTTAACGTTAAATTAAAAATATGAAGTATTTTATAGTGGGCGCCGCGGCGGCCACATATCAGACTATTTCGTCCGCTGTTGGCTAATTCAGCGGATCTTGAAACCAGACATCAAACATTTACCTACCGAAAGCCACTTTCAAGAGAAACCCGTGTCAACTTCATGAAACTCTTCATCAACATTCGTGAGAATAATTACTCCACTGAATTCAAGGCAGTCAAGCAAGTTACGACGAATTGTTAATCAATAATATTCCGAAATTTAACTCCAGATTTTCAGCAACGCTGTGAAAAATCAATCGGCCAACGACTACGTTGGCCTACGTAATGCCGAAAAGATCCGGTAGGTGGCTTTTTTCTCAGAAAAGATTTATCCACCAGGGAATCTCTAAGTCGGAGGCCCCTACGGGGATCTGTTGTGTGTGGAGGCCCTGACAGGGTTTTTAAGAATTAGAACCCGCCGGCAGTAGTGGGATCAGTGTCCGCATTGGGCACTCGCCCGGTCGGTCGCCAATTATGACCAAAAATGTGTCTGGGCGAGTAGGGCATTGCCTGCAGTGGTCCATGCTGGCGAGTAGCTTTCAGCATGCCTATTATCGCCCGTATCTACTAGCGTCATTCACGGGCATAGATAGAGAGCAATTAGCAATGCTTGCAAGTCTTAAGTGGCCAGAATAGCAATCAATTCATCTGATTGCAATTCAGACTGTTCTGGCTTCCTTTTGACACCTTCAAACATGCTTAAGATCCTATTTTACCCCATGCAGACTGAATCAGTCAAGTGCTATTGAGATGACCATTGAAAGCTGACTCTGGCAGTTTAAGTGCAATTTAGCAATCAGCAAGCCTCAAAATGCCTTGATTGTACTTCAATCCAAGTAACATGATTTATTAAAATGGATCAAATGGTCACTCACCAAAACAGAATATTTAAGTTAACCAACTAAAACCATGACTTTCTCAAGTTTGCAGCAGCAGTTTACAGGACTATGATAGCCTGTACATTAATTAACATGATTAAGTGAAAGTCACTTGGTGAAGAACGATTATTGTGTGTTGTTTGTTAGAGAGACTTGATTGAGTAAGCTATTCTCAGTCACATAAATTTATAATTATGTTACTTTAGACATTTTGAGGAAAAAAATTCTAACTTTCGACGTGTCGAAAATATGACTTAAATTATTTGGACCAACCAGAATATACCCGGACCAGTAGGTCATCAGACCTACTGGTCCATTTGGACCGCTAGCAAATTCAACGAAGCGCAGACACTGTGGGATGTTTCACCGCCGAGAAATAATTCTTCATTGCCTTGTGCAAGCTTTGTGAAACCCAAAAACATGCAGAGATGAAGTATCAGTCACAGATAGCACTTGAATCTTGATGTTGCTGTAAATTGGAGACAGAGGCATGGGAATGAACTCAATGAATGAAGGAATTAAGGAATGAATGAAGGAAGGAATTAAGAAATTAACGAATGCATGCATATGAATGCATGAACATGAATGCAGGAATGAAGGAATTAAGAAATGAAGGAATTAAGGAATGCATGAATCTGAATGCATGAATATGAATATAGGAATATGAATGTGGGAATACAAATGTAGGAATACGAATGGAACATGTAGGTTTATGCAGGAATATGAATGCAGGTTTTTAAGAATTAGAATAAATAAAGAGGTGGGACAGAGGCATGGGAATGAACTCAATGAATGAATGAATGAAGGAAGGAATGAACGAAGGAATGAATGAATTAAAGAATGAAGGAAGGAATGAAGGAGGAATGGAGAAATTAAGGAATGAAGGAATTAAGGAATGGAGGAATTAAGGAATGAAGGATTGCATGAATATGAATGTATGAATATAAATGCAGGAATATGAATGTAGGGATATGAATGCAGGAATATGAATCCAGGAATATGAATGCAGGTTTTTAAGAATTAGAACCTAAAATAAAGAGGCGGGACAGAGGCATGGGAATGACCTCAATGAAGGAAGGAATGCCGGAATACATTTGTATGAATGCAGGAATATGAATGCAGGAATATGTAGGCCTATGCAGCAATATGAATGCAGGAATGAATGCGGGGAAAAAGGTGAAAGGATGGAAGAAAGTTTTAATGAAGGTATAGGTCTAAAATATTTACTCGAGCACTCTATACCGTTAACTTGCTTTGGTTGAAATTGTTTATAGAAATTTTATCAGAATGCATTGTACATTTGTGAATTGCAAAAAAATAATTTTAAAAAATACACACTTAGGCATTTTGTGAAAAATTGTCAACAACTTGGAGGTCGTCCTGTTTCTTTTATCCAATCCAAACTTTGCATATATATAGGCTATATTTTTTGTTGTTGTTGTTTTTTTAACTCTATCAAAATATGGTATTTTCATAACTTGTATGTAATATTATTTCGTAGCAACTAATGAGCTGTAATGGAAGTTTTTTTTTTTTTGTGAACAAAAAACAAGAACAACATAATATTATGGGTTCCTGTAAACTTTCTAAAAACTATCTCTTTTTATTATCCATTTAGCTCTGCACCTGTCCTGTAACTCATCTTTCTTTTTGACTTACGCCCAATCCTTTTTAGAAAGGAATACTTGTTTAGGAACCTGCTACCTTAAGATTTTTTCAGAGGAAAAATTAACTCGTGGCGGAGCCACCAACAGAGACACAAAATCAGCGCCACCTCGTGTAAATCAAAATTTTGTTGATCATGTCGGCCAAGAAACAGAACTCAGGGAATTTGCAATTTAAGAGGTCCAATTACTCTATCCAGACTGATGACAAGAATGATTCTTTGCCGCAACAAGTCTTCAGTCACGTGGTGTGTATTTTTGGCCGTGAATTATTTGGTCAAATTGTGTGAGAAGATTGGAAGTCGTGGTGTGAAGTTTGTTTTCAGTGGACGATATTTGGAACTTTCCTATTTTCAGTGATAGATTAACAAAATTCCAGTTGAGAATTGTTCTGAATTGCAAGAATTTCAATCATATGATCCTGTCTTGAATATTTCAGGGGGGGCTGGCATGTACCTGTATAACCTCAATGGAAAATTATTTATTTGCAGTTAACGACGACAGTATTTATTCATGTCGAGCACAAAACAGTCCCAAGTCAAGTGGTCGCTTATAAACCAAAAACTGATTTATTTCAAGACTGCCCAGAAAGAATTTATTTCACCAAAACTAGGCTAGAAATTATTCATTAAAAAATATTCCACGCCCCCCTATAGAAGTCTAATGGTTACCCCCCAAGCCGGTTGTCTATGTTTTCTTTTCATAATGTGCAGCCTTTATTTACAAGATCCTTCCCGTCATTGATGTGCCGTCTCCCTGTCTTAATTTACATACAGGTCGACTTATGCCCCACTCATCAATCCATCCATCTTTATTTGCAGCTCCAAATTGTTGTGCCAGGAAATGTTCGAGTCCTGAGAGATATCAATGAAATTACGAAGGACCAGCCTTATTATTGTGTGAAGAACTTGAAGCCTGTGTTGTTGCTGGTTCCTCAATTTATTCAGGCATTTATTAAGCGAGGTAGGTGTGGCTGTTTTAATATCAAGTTTAGGCCTACATAGTTTGACCTTTTTTTTAGTTTTAAACATTTATTGACCCCGTCCTACCCGTTCGCCAATTCGCCAATGACGAATTTCAGGCTGTAGTGGCGAAAAAAATATATATCTGGCGAAAATTTTGGCGAAAAGATAGTGCCAAAACGTCCGAGTGAAAGTTCAGGTTTTCACATGCTTCTGACAGCTTACCCAAGGCTGGCAGCTCACCAGAATGACTCTCCTAATCGCCCTGCAGTCAGTCTGCATCTTGATTGTTATAAATGTTGATTAAGCCAAAGAAAACCATCTTTATTTTATGTCCATTCATTGATAAGTCCATCTTTTAAAAGATCGTGAAAATGGTGGATTTTTGCCCGCAATGCAACCCTCTTCTTCTTCTTCTTATGGCCTGCAACATCCTAGGTCTTATCAGAGCGCCCCTGGTGTATAAAGCACATGCTATAGTCTAATTGGAGAGAAGATAGCAGCTGAATGATGACAGAATAGATGACACTGACCTGATAGCAGTTAGAAGAATAGGCTCTTACAGTAATTAAGGCTCTTACAGTAATTAAGTTCTCCTTGATCAAGGTGTAAATTTTTGAAGTGCAATTAACCATTGACCCAATCAGCCAATTTAGTTGAGTCTATAGTCTGTTGACACATCCCATTATCCAGTTAATGGTAGGAGAGTAAATGATAAAAACTTGTGCGGAATTTTACTACAGTATTTAGCAAATTTCTAAATTTAGTCTTATCTGTTTGGAAGAAAAAAAAAACTATTGTGAAATTGTGAAACACAATGAAAAGTTATATCGATTAAACTGCCATAATCCTACTACGTTCAAACAGAAAGGTAGCCAACTGTAGGCCTACACATTTTTAGAGCATGATCAGCATAACAAATAATCTTGTTATTTAGAATTTTTGCTTCACTATATGTATTATTAATATTAGTATAGAACAATGTCCCATAAAAAATCATGACAGCGATGTCACATGTAAATATTTCTTCTTTTCTGTGTTGTTGTATTTTTGCTGTTGTTTAATATCAATAGCATAGGATTCATGTTTTTTTTTCTAGGGCCGCAACTCCATTTATTGTTCAAACTGCAGATAATTTGTGTGAAATGACCGAAAGTCTCAACCAACGTTGCGAGCGGTAACTGGCTATAAATGTCAAAATTTGGCTAAAATTTTTTGGATTTGGCTAAAAGTTTGGCTAAAACCTCAGTTGAGCTAGTAGTCAGGCGGCATTTGTTAAAATTTCAAGGCTACTTTAGACAAGCTGCCAACTCTGGTTTTTCACTTGAACTTTGTTCTTTACATTATAATAAAGGTAATTCAACTTGTTGTCAATATCACACATTGATTTTTAATTAATTTATAATCAAATCAAATTTCGCTAATTAATTAGCATAAAATCGCAATTTGATATAGCTTTTGATTCAATATGTGCATCATAATGCATGTAATATTATTAATTTTTCTTGCTGAATGTTCTTATCAATAAGGTGGATAACTACAGGTGTCATAATGATTATAATATATGTGTTATTTTTACAATAATGACCAATTTGGTGTCATAAATTACAAATTGCTTGGAGTGTCGAGGTTAATCAAAACCAGGAGCACTGGAATTTCTCTGGTACTTCTACTAGGGAGATCCTAACATCTCCCTGCTTCTACAGACTACAAAATATCAAATAGTCACAAGAATTGATAATGATTTATGCTTCCATGCTCAATTCCTCATGACCAATACAACTAGAGAAGAGTTGCCGGGATTCTGTCATCAGCGTCATAATTGGATAGCTTCAAGTTTGACTTCAAATTATACTTATGAGAAGGCATATGTAATGTAAATTTCTTCCTATTCATCCGTTGGGAAAGGTTAGTAAATAGTGATGGCAAAACGTATTCCTTTTAAGTCATAAAAAAACAAAACTAATTTTAGCAGGTTCTGATTTGTATCTCAGAATTTGTTGGTTCAACAAGCAAGTTAGGTACCTGTGTCTCCTACAGCAAAACTTCATCTGGTGAAGGAAAGTTTTTGATTAGTTTTCATGATTTTCAGATTGGTAATCTAAAGGTTTAATGAAAAAGGGAAAGTTTATTTTGTCTTATATAGTACAGGGCTAGAGGCACGTCCACAAATCATGTAGACTATATCCTTGCCTCCCATGTTGGACCTGCTTCTGAACTCTTGAACTGGTGAAATTGCTCAGATCTGGCTTTGCGCCATCTTCCAAAGATATTTGCAATAACATTAAGCAAGCAACTTTTTTGCTGATTGTATTTGCTTATCATACTTATTAGAAATTATTGGTGATCTCAGAAATTGTAGTGGTCAAAATTTTGTCCAATTGGAACACATGCCACCGCAATCACAGACACTGTGAATGAGTATCCACAATCGGAGCATTTTTAAGAGAATAGGTCAATTATCCTCAAAAATGAAGTTTTATGGCATGTTATAGTGTGATTAATTTTCTAAAAGTTTGATGTCCGCTGCTGAAAACTGTCCCGAACGCATTGTACACTGCTTACATGTTAAAACTATAAAGCTCGGATCCTCAAGCCTGAAAGAGTTTGAATGACGGCGACAATGATATTATATGTCATTTTATAAGATGACATTTCATTTACAGCCAGATCTGAATAAGTAGCACAAGATGATGAATATCAAAGTTTGATATCTGGGACTCACAGTCACAGCCAGTGACACTGATCTTTAAAAGTATACTTCTTCATAGCAATCTGCCTTTCTAGGGTTGTACAAGATTACAAAGATAATGCTTGAATTGAAACAAGGAATGCATGTTCACTTCATCCCTAATGGAATGGAAGGAAAGAGCACCAAGATGACCCTGAATGTTACCAAAAATGTCAAAATCCTCACAAAGTTGAATAATCCCCCAAACAAGACCTATGTTATACATTTAATTTAATGACCTTGTTGTAACAACAAGTGCAGTGTGATATATAGAATGGTTGGCAACAGGCAGATATTGGAAACATTTATTTCTATGAGAACAGTCAAATTCTCTGAACTTTGAAAATACACAAAGCGCATAAATGGCTCACAAGGGACCACCAGGTGAGAGAGACAACTCCATTCCAGGTAAGCTGTTGTGGCAAACTTTCAACCAGAGTTTGTCTGATTATAAATGGCCTGAAAGACCAGGAACCTCATCTTACACCGCAGGACCCAAGGTTGACCTACCCCCTGCATTGTACTACCCTTAATATTTCATCATCTGGATGACACATCTGATTGTAAATTTATTATGAACCAGGAACGTCATCTTCCTCCACAGCTTCTGGTCTTGATTATATGACATGGGAATCAGTTGAATGAATACTAGTTGTTGTACTCTTGTCTGATCAGTATTGCATAGTTTAAATGAAAGCTGAACACATTCGGAAGAGGTTGACCAACTGGACATCGTAAAAGCATTTTATGTCATGCATAAGTATCCAGATACAACTCTTCGTGTGTTCTCAGTGGCTACTGCCTTCAATCTCTCGATAGCTATTTATGTATAACCAGATCTTCCTATAATCAGTGTTTGTCTACAAGTTCTTAATAGAATCTTTTATTGGCACCCACAAGACTTGCTTAAATTACAGCCCGGGACCATCTTTATGCAAGAAAAGAAGCTCAGAATAGAGGTACTTCCCTGTACGCCGACATATACACGTTATAGGAAGAATCCCCCAGGACAGATCATCACAACCTTTAATCCAGATGTATGCATCGAAACAAAAAGATTTATTTCTTTCAAGTGTCACATTAATCAAAGGTGGTTTCTATGGTCTATTTTTGACCTTTAAAGTTTGAAATAGTTTTCAACTGATATCTTGAAAAAAAAAAACCTATCTTACCTTGGGGGCAATTCCGTAAAGTCTGATTTGCAAATTTGACACTTTGGCAGCTTGTGTAGCCCTAGCATTACACCTCAGCTATTTTATTATTAAACAGGGATAGGGCCAGGTAATAGGGGCATCAGATAAGCCATCAACCAAAGCCACAAATACAACAGGAGCTAAGCTGCCAGGCAAAATGTCACCGTGTCGGACGTACTCACACAATGTACGTCCAACACGATGAAATTTTGATGTAGCTCAGCTCCTGTTGCACTTGTAGCTTCGGTTGATGGCTTGTCTGATGCTGATACCCCTATTACCTGGCCTCATCCCTGTTAGACAATGAAATAGCTGAGACGTACTGGTAAGGCTACACAAGCTGCGTCAAATCTGTGAATCAGACTTTACGGAATTGCCCTAGGGGCCTAATAGGGGACCAGAGGGTTCGCCAGACACGAGCTTCTGTAAAAAAAGTTGTGTAATATGGATGGATTAATTAATAACACCCTCAGGAACAACTGCCTTTCCAAACAGGTGTTCAATCCATGTTACACTCGTTCTTTATCAACTCAGTCACTATTTCTATGATCTGTTCATGTGATACATCAAATTAGGGGTAAAACACCACATCAGTCACCATTTTGACCATCTTGACTCAACATTAAACTTTTTGAAACAATTGCTTTATTTTAAGTAGTTTATAGTTGATACATACAGCACCCAGTAACTGTTGCCACTCACTGGTAAACAGAGGAAGGTGTGGATGTCTTCTTATTTGAGTGAATCCAGATTCATAATGTCAGATGTCGAAGCTATTATGACATGCTTTACTATTTTCATTTTGTCCTGAGTCTTCCACAGAGGGGTCATAAATCACCTCCAATCTCCTTGAAACCATCATTTTTGGATTCCTTGACCTGAAATGCCCCTAATTTTATGTATTGCTTGAACAGATAAGAGAAATTGTGACTGAGTTAAAAAAGAACGAGTGTATGGCGGCCATCTTGGACGCCTTCTTGAATAACATGGATTGAGCAGCCAATTGGAAAGGTTGCGGACCTGAAGGATGTTTCTGAGGGTCTAAGGTACCCATCCATATGCTACAGCTTTTACATCAGCTAATATGTGGTCGGCCAAAAAATTGGTGTCCGGCCCCTCGGTATTTTTTTAGCTTTTTTCATGCGAAAATTCATAACGTGAATAGATAATTAATAAACCCAATGCAGACCTGACAACAAGCTTAGATTTATTCCTTGGAATGTTAATGAAGATATTGCAGTGAGAAATCAAAGTTGGCAAGCACTCCAAAGTAGATTACATATGCCGCCTGACTATAGGTCTGGCCCTGATTGTGTTATGTTGAATATGTTTTTTTTAAAGAAGTTTCCAACCTAATTATGGAAATTCATATTGTAATTGAATTACTGCAGTATAACTTCACTTGAACACTGTTGAATGAGACTTGTCTGGAAAGTGTTAACAGACTTCATGATTATCTAATCATAGTAATGATTTGTTTATTAGTGAAATATTATCAATGGATAGATTTATAAAACTTTTGTTGAAATGTAATGACAATCAATTAATGGGCCTTTAGTTAAGTCTTTATTGTGGTTTTATTTGGTGTTGTAATATTGTAGCCCCAAAAACTGATAAAGTAAAATTTACCGTTTGGAACTTTTCCTTTACTTTCAGGGAGTCTACACATTCTGTCTCATGGGTCGAATATTGAGTCATCGAGTTGTTTGGCCTTGTGTCCTAATGGTATGTGACTATTTATTTGATTTATAACTTAAAATCTGTTAAATTGCTATTTTTAATGAATTTTAGAAAATTTTTTAATTTCATCACCACTGTATTTTGTCATAGAATTATGCTTCGTATGGGGTCACCATAGACCATTACTTATGTTAATAGCTAAGTATCATTGATGCATTTAAAATTTTTATTTGCTCAGGAAAGCTAATTCTACACGTAACTAAAGATGACTATGAAGTGTTGGGTCTTGAAGGAACGCCATCTAAATTTGGAAATAATAAATACGGTAAGTATAGAATGACTCAAGAAATTTTAAGTAAATAAATATTTTGCACTTGCGTGACAGTAATTCATATTTTTATGCCTAATTCTGACATATGCGAAAATTGCCATGAAAATATATTGCGATGTATTTAAAAAATGTTTAAGTATAGGATGCTAAGCTCTGAGCACGAATAAAATATATATTGCTCAATCAAATTCAAATTGGTCTATTTTCTTTTTTTATTGATCATTTTGAAGAAAACTTGGAAAATTATAAGAAGATATAGGGGTTGTTTTTCAATCGGGGTACGCTCTGGAAAGTCACACGATATCCAAAATACCAGAAATACCATGCATATATGTGGAAAAAACGTTACACAGAATGATTAAACATACTGAGACGGACCTACAGTAGCGAAAAAATCATTCAAATCGGTTGATAACTGCCCGAAAAAAATTTATTTGTGTCATTTTGACCAAAATTGACTGTCTCATTTGCAAATTAGGCAAATATCGCTTCAGATTTTTCATTCCTGACCAAACAGTAAGTTTTAACCAATGTGAATATGCTTTCAACATGGTCCCAAGAGTTCAACATAAGAATTACATGCAACAACTATGATTAGTCTCTTCAGAATCCTGCATTAAACACATGAAGGTCAATTCCGTCAAATATTGTCCTCTCCGAAATAGGGTCAGCAAAACAGCAATAACATTAAATTAAGAGCATTTTTATTTTATAGAAATACTCCTTCAATAGATTAGACAAAGTTTTGGTAAGTGTTTCACTTCAGTTGTACGAACTGCACAATGCTCGTAGCGGAAAACACCAAAAACAGCTTTCGTCAAATAAACTGTCCTCTCCGAAAATATGCTGTTCACTCCAAAAATGTCTATTTTCCTTGACACGCACAAAGTTCTTGGCCAAAATTAAGCAAGTAAGATGATTTTTCATGGTCAGATATATATCTATCCACTCAGCACAAGCCCATACAACTGGGTGTTCTATACATCAAGTAATAGAGGGATGAGCCTTGGTCAAATTATCTACAACAACGCAAAAAAGTCAAAAAAAAAAAAATTCAGAATACTTGTAGCCCTAAAATTTTCAGAAATCTATGGCACGGTATATAGCAACAGAAAAAAGTCAATTTGGCCAGAAAAAAAATACCTTTATTTTTGACCCCCTTGAGACAAACTATGTACCCCGATTGAAAAACAACCCATAGACGATGCATGAACATGTTTCTTATATTTTCATGTGAATTTAGAATAAGTCTTTTCCCTTTCAGTCATAGAAATAGATCTGCTGTCTCCAAAATTCTTGCCGGGAAATGGATTTTACGACCGGGTATATCGCTGCTTTACTGAAAACAAACGCTTGTCTTTCAACTGCCTATTGGCATGGGATACTCATGGTATGTTTAACTTTTAAACATTTGTGATAAAGTTGTCATAAATCATGAAATCGTTGGTCTAATGCAAGCAAACCTATAAATTTGAGATACAGCTGGTTTCTGAAACTTGAAGCAAGAAGGAATGCTTCTTTTGAGTTCTGTCTTTTGTTCGAGCATCTACTTGATATAACTGACATTTTTTATTACAGACCACGAAATATCACCAGTGTCCTTACAAGTCTATTTTGAAGACCGTGGATGCGAGGTCATCAGGTGCAAACTGGACGTTGAGGAAGAACCCTTGAAAAATATCAAATTTCCAAAATTTTCTTACAACGACTCTTCCGAGGAAAACTACAGGTCGTTCTGGGAATGGTTAGGAACTACAGCGTGCGGGGTTAAATGGTGAGTTGATTTGGAGTTTGTGGGTGGAGTGCGAATTCGAAATATGGTGGATTTAGGAGTTGGAATTGAAAATAAATCTGGGGAATCCTGGCTCCTATAAAAAGTTAAAAATAAATAAACAACGAAATGGTCATTGACAAAATGGATATTGAAACTTTGTGGAATATTTTTTGTGCTGGACTCTCGATATTTTGTGTACAATAATGCCTAAAAGAAGAGTTGAGATTCAAAGTCGGTATACAGTAGACTTCGGAAGTTGGAGCTGTTTCCTGGAAGCCCAACGCTTGAGAAATATGGATTTTAAATTGTATTCCTAAGTTCAATAATCTTCGGAATGTTCTGCAATATATTATTGGCTGGAGAATTCTCCAGCCTTTTTAATAATGGGTTTTGGGGGTGTGGTCGATATTTGGAGGTGTGGCGCATAATGACAGGTATGCATTTTTGGCCATCATGCGTTGAGTTTGTGTTTGTGGTAATTGCTGGTTAGAAGCAATCTTAGTTGGCTAATTTGACAGCATTAGGCAAGGTATAATGGGTTGACAGTTGTTCGGTTGAAACTGTGGCAGTACTTGAACATTTTTAATTTTTGGTGGTGTGGCCATTTAGAGCCAATAAGAATGAGGGACTTGGTGGGAGTGGCCATTTCAGCCAATAGGGAGACATGTAGAATGCAAGGCCTGGGGGGGGGGGACACATACAGGGGGTACTTGCAGAAATTATTTTTTTTGCTAGTTATACTTCTAGGCTGGGGGTCACCTCGGAGGGAGGTAATTTTAAAAATTTTAGATTTTAAAAGTCCCGAGGGGGTCACCTCAGGGGGGGGGGTACTCGCAAAAAAAAAATGTTCTACCTGTTATATTGCCAGGCTTGGGTCACCTAGGGGGAGGTATTAAATTTTATATTCTATACAAGGCCCCGGGGGGGGAGGGGGTCACATCCGGGGGGGTGCTTGCAGATATTTTTATTTTTGCTAGTTATATTTCTAGGCTGTGGTCACCTCGGAGGGAGGTAATTTTAAAAATTTTAGATTTTACAAGTCCCGAGGGGGCACCTCGGGGGGGGGGGTACTCGCAGAAATTTTTTTTTTTTGCTAGTGATATCTCTAGGCTTGGGGTCACCTCTGAGTGAGGTAATTAAAATTTTAGATTTTACAAGTCCCGAGGGGGGTCACCTCGGGGGGGTACTCGCAAAAAAAAAAAATTTCTGCCTGTTATATTGCCAGGCTGGGGTCACCTAGGGGGAGGTATTAAATTCTATATTCTGTGCAAGGCCCGAGGGGGGAAGGACATTTCCAGGGGGGTACTTGCAGAAATTATTTTTTTTGTTGGTTATATTCCTAGGCTAGGGGTCACCTCGGAGGGAGGTAATTAAAAAATTTTGGATTTTACAAGTCCCGAGGGGGGTCACCTCGGGGGGGGATACTTGCAAAAAATTTTTTTTTTTTTGCTAGATATATTGCTCGGCTGGGGTCACCTCGGGGGAGGTATTAAATTTTATATTCTATACAAGGCCCGGGGGGGGGTCACATCCGGGGGGGTACTTGCAGAAATAATTTTTTTTGCTAGTTATACTTCTAGGCTGGGGGTCACCTCGGAGGGAGGTAATTTTAAAAATTTTAGATTTTAAAAGTCCCGAGGGGGTCACCTGGGGGGGTACTTGCAAAAAAAAAATGTTCTACCTGTTATATTGCCAGGCTTGGGTCACCTAGGGGGAGGTATTAAATTTTATATTCTATACAAGGCCCCGGGGGGGGGGGGGTCACATCCGGGGGGTGCTTGCAGATATTTTTATTTTTGCTAGTTATATTCTAGGCTGTGGTCACCTCGGTGGGAGGTAATTTTAAAAATTTTTAGATTTTACAAGTCCCGAGGGGGGTCACCTCGGGGGGGGTACTCGCAAAAAAAAAAAATTCTGCCTGTTATATTGCCAGGCTGGGGTCACCTCGGGGGAGGTATTAAATTCTATATTCTGTGCAAGGCCCGAGGGGGGGGAGGACATTTCTAGGGGGGTACTTGCAGAAATTATTTTTTTTGTTGGTTATATTCCTAAGCTAGGGGTCACCTCTGAGGGAGGTGATTAAAAAATTTTGGATTTTACAAGTCCCGAGGGGGGTCACCTCGGGGGGGGGGATACTTGCAAAAGATTTTTTTTTTTTTGCTAGATATATTGCTCGGCTGGGGTCACCTCGGGGAGGTATAAAATTCTATATTCTATACAAGGCCCTGGGGGGGATCACATCCGGAGGGGGCTTGTAGAATTTTTTTTTTTTTGCTAGTTATGTTTCTAGGCTGGTCACCTCGGAGGGAGGTAATTAAAAAATTTTGGATTCTACAAGTCCTGAGGGGGGTCACCTCGGGGGGGGGGAGTACTCGCCAAAAAAAAAAGCTTATTTCTCCTAGGCTGAGGTATTAAATTTTATATTCTATACAAGGCCCAGGGGGGAGTCACATCCGGGGGGGGGTACTTGCAGAAATTTTTGTTTTTGCTAGTTATATTTCGAGGCTGGGGGTCTCCTTGGAAGTAGGTAATTTTAAAACTTTATATTTTACAATTCCGGGGGGGTCAAGTCAGGGGGTGTCCTCGCAAAAAAAAATTTTTTTGCTAGTTTTGCTAGTTATGTGCTAGGGGGTGAAAGCAGAAGAATGAGTAGCCTACCTGTCGAGACAACTGAGATAGCGTGCATTTTAGCAGCCATCTTTCTCCATTCCTGGACTGCCAAATGTGACCTTAATATTTCACTTAAAGAGTTATAAAATTTGGTTCAGGTCTACGCCTGTGGGTATTGATTGGGAACATGACGATAAATTCAAGATGTAGGCCTTTCTGGCAGCCATCTTTTGTCATTCTTGAACTGTCCATTTGTGACCTTAATATTCCGCTTATTTTAGAGTTATGAAATTTGGTACAAGTATTCCACATTATGAATTTGTCGGCCTATAGCTCTATATGGGCAGCGACTCTGTTAGACACTAGTGTCTGCTGTCACGCTCTACTCAAACACTTGCGCAATGCTCACTGCAGCAAGTTGCACCTATACTTCATTGCTATACCCTCACGTCAAGAGAATCTAGTTCACGCAGACATCACCGTACTATACCTCAACCTCCAGTTCCACTGTTCCTACACTCATATTTTTTGCCTCAGACGCTCTCGCATGCTGCAAATCACTACTTTCCCGTAGGATTAACCAGCCATTGTATCCGAGGATGCTTGTTAGTAATTGCAAGAGGATAGATATTGGTAATTTCTGCGTTTTAGCTCTATGAAATTGCCACGTTTGAGTATTATAAAATGTTTTACTTAAGAATATCAATTTCTTTTTCTTCGAAATTTCAAATTGAAAATTCTCTAATTATGTTGACAATTGATTTGTTATTTCTATCATTTATCTTTCAGGGGCCGAGATGCAGACGACTGGCTCTCAGACATTGGCCATGGCCAGGAAGCTGCCACTTTGTCTTCTTGTAACTTTTACAGTATTACAGGCTTCTTAACCACACAGACAGTGCAAAGATTGCATTTGACTCTGAGGTAATTGTAGCAGAACTGAGGTTGAAATCTTGAGTTAGGTTATCCATGGAAAAGGGAACAAAATTTCGAAAGTCATAGAAAATTCAATTTTTACAACAATTTTCTGGGAAGAACACATTTCTGTGGTAAAATTTCAAAATCGTGACATAATCTGCAGACACAGAGAAAAAAAGTTTCTCAGCAATTAAATTTGGCATATTTTAGAAGAAACAATTATTTTGGGTGAGAACCCTGAGTCTTTTAAAGGTGTCTCCTTATGTCAGACACTTTAAGTGGCCTCGTAATTGTTATTATTGCTCACCTCAATCTTTAGCTTAAGACTTCCTTCTTCTGTTTCAAATAATCAGCATTCATAATGAAAAAGTATGGTGTGTTCTCCACAAGTAAGACAATTCTTTTAGCTTTGATCTCTGCAATTATTATTTTATGTGATGTAAAGTTATTTTGTTTTGCTTATAGAATGTCGACTGCCATGGAGCCCATCGAATGGTCGTGCCTTATCAACCATGGTTTCCAGGATTCACCAGTGTCTTTCCCAAACCACGAACATAGCTACGATATTAACGGGGACAACATCACGGCAATTGTGAACTTTAAAAACAACAATTATTGGCAATACATATCACTTGGGAAGTCTGATACACTGAGATGATTTTATAATTAATCAAAGACTGCTATTATTAGGGTATGATCTACGTTTTAGAAACTGTTTAAGTTTGAATAACATTGTTGATGTCTTGAAGGCAAAGATAATGTTGATATTGTTGAATGGTATTGATTGTTGACTTTCAAAATAACAAGTATTAAAAATACATATCAATGAAGGAAATTGGAAGTATGAAACGTAAATGTTGAGTTTTTACAATCAATTTCATTAACTCGTTTGATCTGAACAGACTTTATTATGCCATTAGCAGGCCTGTTCAAGCATGAACCTTTCTCAACTCCCTTGAGATTATCACTATGGACCAGCTGCAGCCAATATTGTAGGCACTTCTTAGTCAAGCATTCCGTAATGCGTATTGCCAACACTGCCTATAATGCCATCACTGCCTATTGCCAATCGATCTAAGATGAACAAATTAGGGGTATATATAAATGCTATAAGATATTGTTAACATTGTTGGGTGTGAAGAATGTGTTCATATTATGAAATTTTTTGTTTTGTTTTACAAATTTAACTCTTTATTCTCAAAATTACAATTTGTATTGGAAAAACGTGTCATATGAATAAAAATTATTTTAAGATGAATCTAAAACTGACCTGTTTAGAGACAGTGTAAATAATATAAAGAGATACTTCCTCTATATTTTAGTTGGAATAATGTGTTGAAAGTTGCATCAGTATTTTTGGACAATGATGAGGATCAAAAAATTATAGAAGTCATCATTGATTTGATATGATACAGTAAAGAGATTTATCGAATGAGAGATTGTTTATTGAGTGTTTTGATATTTTTTTTATATTTGTGAAAGTTTGATATTATGTGTGATTGATATATAATGAGATATTATCCCAGAGTTTTTTGAAAGTATTTATAACAACTCGCTGATTGGGTCGCTGTCTAAGAATAATGTTACAGAGTTATGTTTAGATTATTTGATTGGATGTACAATAGTACATATATATATATATATTTGATAGTTGAAGAGTTGATGAGTAATTTGAGATTGGAATGAGTGTAAAAACATTTATGAAGAATAAGTGAAATATCATGTGTTATGCCAAGTTGGTGATGTTGAGAAATGTATTGAATTTTGAGTGTTTAATGTTCTGTTGCAGAAATTTTGTTTTTGGTTATTCACTGAAACGGTTTTTGGAGGAGCAGATAAGTTAAATTATTTACTCCTCCACTCAGCAATTTTTTGAGACCCTCCATACATAAATCATGCTAAACCTATCTTGTATTTCCAATTTTCTGATGTCCCTCCTATGCATGGAAATAGATTTGACTTGCAATCCTACACACCCAAATATTGTTAGGTAACATCGTTGAAATATTTTAATATTGTGTAAGAATCTGTCGCATGCAATTCCATTATATCTTGCAGTGAAAGTAATTTAATTCAAATACAAAATGTTGCTGTGTACTTAGCATTAGAGATTTATTACACTTGTTAAAAGACACATTTTCATTTCTACAATGTAATCATTTCTGTACCAATGTCCCTTGTAAGAAATTCTTGAAATTCTTTACTTCAATATAATCAAAAGTATGACGACAATTGTATTACTATTGTTCACATGTTACTGTGCAGCTGTACAGATCCAAAATGAGGTATTGTACCTTTATTATTGTTTATTTTCATGTTATGTAAGATGTTATGTAAGATATGTGTTGGCAGTTATTGAATAAATTTTGTTAATGATGAAAAATATGATGTCTCAATGTTATTTATTTTGTTTAATCTGTCTGTTAATTAATACTTCAATCATCTCTTACAATTGTCTCTTGTTGATTCTTAGTCCAATTTCTGGATACGAGGTTTTATTTTCTACTCCTGACTGAAAAGGGATTTTGGGTGTGCTTGTGAATTTTTTAATTTAGTTCTTAAATTGACATGAAATACGGACTGGGATTTAATATTCCTAACCCTGTGATTCTCATCAAATTTAGTTTTGAAGACTTCAAGAGTTTTGATTCTGAGTTGTGACTATTGCTTTGAATAAAATTTAATGAAAGGTGGTTTTGGATTCATATTCTAGTACCCTGTGATTTCCATCAAATTGCTTCCACTTGGACATCTCTTCTTTTTCATTCATGTATGGTGGTGTAACAGCAGACGGCTTGTTTTCCCAAAAATATTCCTCATCTGTCATTTCATTCATCTCATTTTCATCCCATTCCATTTGGTGAGTCTTCAAATAACTAACTCCCCAGAGTTTGTGTTTTAAAATGTACATAGGGTTTTTTTTCTTTTGAAATTAAAAACCAAGGCTTTAAAAAAAGTAGCTAGGTTGGCATCTCAAAGGTACGTTGCTGTGAAGTACATCACATCTGTGGAATGGCTGGAACTTTTGGTAGCTGAAAAGTAGATAAAGAATGGCCAAGACGTAGCCTAGCTTGCTCTAGCTGCTGGGTTTAGTGTTCACATCTCGAGTGTGCTTGTAAAATGGTTAAATTTTTTGCTGCCGAAAATAGATTAAGGAATAATTGGCTCTGGTAGATGGGTTCACACCTAAAAGTTATCCGCGAAGTACCTGTAAAGGACCCCCCCCACTTGAAATTAAACGATTGCCCCCTAAGTGGCTGGAACTTGTGGTATCTAAGATGTAATGTTCAGGTTTGGTACACATGTCAAAGGTAACTGTAAAGTGGCTGCTAAGTTGCTATATATATAGCAAGGTGTACAAATTGCTACCATAAAACGGGGTAAAGTTGGCAATCCGAGGAAAGTTGGTAACCTAGTTTAACCCACTTAAGTTAATGGCAGAAACGCCAACTTTCCTTGCTGACATGACTTCCTTTGGAATTTTAAAGTTACCTGTGTCTGTGTCGTGGACAGAGTGAGGAAAATTGGCATTTCTGCCATTATGTGGGTTATAAAAAATAAGTCGCCAACTTTCCCCTGGAATGCGAGCTTTACCATGTTTTACAGTTTGTAGTAGGTTTTTTCCGACTCTGGGTGAGTTGGACCTTTGTTTTGGTGCAGCTTCAATATTTCTAGTAATGTGTCTGTCTCAGGCTCCTCCTGTCCTACTTGGCCTACCAACTGCATAAATATGGGATGTAAGACCACAATCATCCATTCACCCATCCTTCCTGCACTTTTGTGCACTTGTGAGAGTGCTGGAATATCACAAATTAACATTGCACTGTAATTTTCTGAGTGCAAAACAAGACAAAATAAAGAAATCAAATTAAAGTTATAATTTTTAAAAATCACCAATTTGTGTCTTTTCCTGTCTATCCTACATTGTGTTGTTATAGCATAAATGAACCTGTTCTAGTGGTTTAAGTAGTATTCATAATACAATGGATAATAACTAATTTTGGTTGATTTACACTTATTCAACAATATACTCCAATTCATATCCTGGTGTTTTTATAAATTTGTCCTGTTTAAAGTGAAATGGCTGGTCTACATAATCATCAGCTTATCCTGTATTGGACAGATGTGTTGATAATAATGATAGTCATTTTAGTTGTTGAAGTGTTGCCATCACAATGATTTTTAAAAATATTTTCTCTTTTTATTTATCATTTATCTGTGTTATTTTGGTTTGCGGTGTTGGGTGCCAAGATGGTAAGTGAATATATTTTATTTTTATATAATTTTAATTTTCAGAAAACTTTTTTGGTAAAAATTTAGTTTAATTTAATCATTGTGTTTAGGAGGCTTTAAAAGTAGCATGAATAATATCTTTACATCCCATTTTGTCATTTGTACATAATTTCATAATTCATATTGTTGTGTCGTTTTAACTTGTTGGTAAAAAGCTTATAGCTTGTGTTTATTGTTTGCATTATCGCCACCGACGAAAAATACAATTTTATCTTATCTATCTTATTTATTTATATTTTCGGAATATTTTGATGCAAAAAGTTAGTTTTAATTTAATTGTCCTATTAAGGCTTTAAAAGCAGCATGTCTAATTATGGCTTAATTAGTTGTGCAGACAAACCTGGCTCTTGGAAAACCCACCAACCAAAGTTCTCTGGAAGGACCAAAAGGAGACTCAAAGAATGCCGTCGATGGGAGTGACAATCCCATTTATGACAAGGTCTGTAAAACGTGTTTATACATGATTTATTACCAGAAGCTGGTGAGAAAATTGAGCAGTGGCGTCCCTATGGGGGGCATGGGGGGGCACAGACCCCCATATTGGACCTGTGCCCCCCAGGTGCCCCCCATATGAACTTTCCAACTCTGGCTAAAATATACAATTAGTATAGTGGGTGCCCCCCGCAGAGAATCGCGTGCCTTCACTCCCCCCCCCAGGTACCCCCCCCCCCACTCGAGACCCCTCAGTTACGCCGCTAAAATTGAGGCTGGAGGGTTTTGGGGCACACGGGGAATTCAAAAGTATGATGTTCATTCAAGGGAGGGGGAATTTGTGTCCCCCTGTCCATGGGCAAGTTCAGTCAAAATTAACACAAATTGACAAAACTCAACCTAGACCTGAGGGAAAATTACAAGTATACACGTAGTAAAATTTATACAGGGAATTCAAAAGTAAAATGACCATTTGTCTTGTGTAAAATGGCCATTTGTCTTGTGTTTATTCAATTTTCATGCGTGATTATGGAGGTATTTGTAATAATAATTATTGCAACGTTACAAGCATTTAAACTTTGCATTATATCATTTATATTTTATTCTCTCCAGGGTTCCTGTTCTCATACCTACTGGGACAAGAACGCCTGGTGGGCGGTTGACCTCGAGATGCCTTCGATGGTCACAGAGGTCATTCTGACCAACCGCGGAGATTGTTGTGGTATGTTGATTATTTTTCAGCTGTTCTTGTTTTTCAAACAAAACTACACCAATGATACAAGACACTTATCATACTGTTAAAAAAATCTTGTCAAGCTATCATATTGCAGATCATAATTTCTGCTTTGCTACATGGTCCAAAATTCACTACAATCCTAAATGTGGTTCATTTGACGGCCATCTTATTAATGTAAAATTTCACAACCATCCTAAATGTAACATTTCACCATCATCCTAAATGTAACATTTCACTATCATCCTGAATGCAACATTTCACTATCATCTAAATTTAACATTTCAGTACCATCCAAAATGTAATATCTCACTACCATCCTAAAGATAACATTTCAATATCATCTAAATGTAACATTTCAAAACTATCCTAAATGTGACATGTAGCCTAATTACCATCCCAAATGTATCATTTAAGTATCATTCAAAATGTAAAATATAATTACCATCCCAAATGTAACATTTAACTGTCATCCAAAATTTTGCATTTCACTACTATCCAAAATGTAATATTTCATCTGTACGAAATGATGTTATATGTCACCTCAATCCTGAATACATCGTTTCACTCCCACCAAGATGTGCAACCTGCAGGCGTAATTTCACAAATTTAACAGTTAGGGGCCGACCAGATGATCTTTGGAGGGGGGCTATGGACTTTTAGTGAAAAAAAAAGTTTGTTTCCCACTTGACACTGAAAAAAAAAGTTTGTTCAGCATATGGAAATAATAAAAAAAGTTTGTTTCCAATTGTAGCTAGGGTACCATAATGTTAAAATTCCGATAAAAAAGTTTGTCGCGGGTGCGCATGCGAAAAAATGGTTCGTCGACGCACCGCGAACGAAAAAAAAAGTTTGTCCCGGGGTAAAGTCCTCAGCCCCCCCAACTATCGTCTGGTCGGCCCCTAATGTAATTCTCGGGTTTTTCCTATTTTTTTGTGTCTTTAGGTGAGCGTTTAGCAAACTTTGACATCTTGGTTGGTAATTCCATCGACATGACTCCATCGGAATTGACACTTTGTGCCTCTGTTGAGGGCCCCATCGAACAGGGAGCAACGGTGACCTTCAAATGTGCTGAACCCAACCCCGCAGGTCGTTACGTCAAGGTCAGACTGCAAGGAGAAGGTTTTGTGACCCTGTGCGAAGTAGTTGTACATGGGAGACCTGGTTTGTATAAATTATACAATATACAAGTGTTCTGTTTATTGACCCACAGACACTAGCCGTCCAGTCATTAAGTGTAATGCAACAGCTTATATACACAAGGTGGACTACACCAGAGAAACTCACTTCAATCTAAGAAGGTCACTATGACCTTGAAGCACTGAAGTAAAACACCTGATTTGAATGTAGATTTGTATTGTAATTCTGCTAATAAAAATTGGACATTACATTTTTTAGTGTTATAAATTCTTGATCCAACTAACAACATACAGATTTTGTCTATAAAGCTGTCAAATTCTTAAATATGCATTGTGGTGCAACCCTTTGGAGGTCCTGGATTTTGAGCCTCCATCATCTGACCAGCCAATCAGAGAAGTGAGTAAGGTCATCCTGGGCTTCTGAAATGTCACAGCAAGTGCAAAGTGCAGAACCTTTGTTAAATATATCATGTCCATGACAAGATGGCAAATGCCTGTGATCAAGCTCAGCGTCTAACAGTCATGATTCATATCTGCTTCATCACAAAAAAATTTGTATTTGTATTCTAATTTTTTCTTTTTAAGGGTTCCTTGTATTGTTATTGTCATTTAAAAATAACTAGCTAAATGACATATTTTTGCAGCAATGAGCAGACTTGAGACGTGTGAAAACTCCCCTTGTGGTAAAAATGGCGTCTGCTTCATGAACGAAACAAATTCATCAAGTGGCTTTTATTGCATCTGCAATGTTGGTTTCACTGGCCGCAACTGCGATACACAAATCGAAGGTTAGTAGCAAATTAACATGATGAGGCACTATTCTCTTAACTTTTTAACCAATTTGACCTTCCAACTTTGCAAAAACAAAAATATATATTCTGGAATCTGGATGTCGAAAAACTATAAATTCAATTTGAAAAACTTTTTTTAAAGTACGTTGAATTTCATGGAAAATTTATAAAATAGTTTCTACTTTTTTCCAGGATTTGACTTTTGTGCAATCAGACCCTGTGAGACGGGAACATGCATCAGTCTGGCTGATGGCTTCCGTTGTATGTGTGACGAGCGATACACTGGCGCTCGGTGTGGATACAGTAAGTGCCACTCAAAGATATTTCGCTTTTTTTTCCAAAAGAAAGTCTATAACATTTTTTTCTCATTAACAAACTGAAAAAATAGTCAAAAACCTCATTAATTGAGTTTAATAGTATCATACCGACTTTTCCTTTCATAAAAAGGCTTTTGACAGGAGACTGATGATTTTATAAGATCCATCATTTTGTAATGTTTGCATCAGTGCATTCTTCAACCACATTATGAAGTGCTAAATTTCATGATCAATCAGCTTAAATGAATGCTAAACTTTAAAAAAAAGGACAAAAAGACGTAACTGGAACATTTTTTCCAAGGAGCCCAAAGCAGTATTCCGTTGGTGTCGACATCAGTAAAATCAACATGACACGGTCAGTGGCGTATTTAGGGGGCATGGTGCCATGGCCCCCCCCCTCTCAGGCCCAAAATTAACATGGAACAGATAGGAAGTGCCAAGGAGCGCTGCCTATTTGCCCCATGTTATGGCCACCCCCTCAGGCCATTTCTAGATACGCCCCTGGACGCGGTTGTTTTTGAAATGGTTGAAAGGACAACAATTGGATCTAGCATTAAAAGTTACATGATGCTACAAAGAATATTTCTTCTGCATTCTTGTTTGGAAATTTAATAATTATTGGACCCTTGTGAAAGCTTTTGTCCACCCATGTGATACAAATAGAATCACCAATTTAAAAGGTTTGTACCTGTGTAACCTTTTTTAACATTATTTATCATTATTAAATTTTGATATTTCATTTAGGGATTAGGGAGTGCACTGATGGTAATCCTTGTTTAAATGGTGCCACCTGCCAGATGATCGGTGGAGATAATCATTGTGTCTGTGCAGCCGGATTCAGCGGAGAATTTTGCCAAACTAGTAAGTGTTATCATTCATTGTCAACAATTGATGTACAGCTAACAATCTTAAGGGTTGGGTTCGGCACATTTGAAGGTCCCAATGATCACTCCTAATTAATTCGATACGGCCCTCGACAGAGGCAGTAAGTGTAGCGGGGATGTTGATGGAATTACCAACCAAGATGTCAAAGTTTGTTCTGATGTCAAATTTGTTCTGATGTCAAAGTTTGTTCTGATGTCAAAGTTTGTTCTGTTGTCGAAATTTATTCTGATGTCAAAGTTTGTTCTGATGTCATAGTTTGTTCTGATGTCGAAGTTTGTTCTGATATGATGTCGAAAATTGTTCTGATGTTGAAAATTGTTCTGATGGCGAAAATTTTTCTGATGTCAAAGTTTGTTCTGATGTCGAAATTGCTCCTTACCTTTTTCCAACCTATAGGGTACGGTGGATGAAATCTCACCCAAGGAAAAATCTGACTTTTAAAAGATAAATCTAAAAATGTATTTCCAAATTCCTGAACTCTTAATAGTTATTAAAAGCCACATTGCGGTTCGAGCATCCCTGCGTTCATATAGGCCTATGCCCCAACAATGTCATTAATTCGCCCACGAAAGCTTTGACCAGAAGATGTCCATCTTAGTCTTTGTCTCTTATAGCCTTTCCATAAGTTATGCAAAAAGAGAAGACAAGTTCACTGTGAAAAATGCAGCAGGATTATAGTTGCCTTAAATCAAATTAACATTGGAATGTATGATCATGACAAATCTTCAGTATGATGACTCACGGTGTGCCATTTTCCCAGTGCAACAGCAGTCAACTCTTTTTGTATATCAAATTTACAGAATGTAATCTGGTGTCACTACAATGAGCCATCAAACGTAATCTTTCCAGATATTGATGACTGTCAAGATAACTTATGCCGCAATGGAGCGCAATGCATTGACTTGGCCGATGACTACTCATGCGCTTGCTTAGGTGGTTTTACTGGACGACATTGTCAGTCGCAAATTGACGAATGCCTCAGCAATCCATGCCAAAATGGGGCTAGATGTGTTGATGACCTAAACGGAGTTTTGTGTACATGTTTAAGAGGCTTCACTGGACCATTGTGCGAAATTAGTAAGTATTCGAGAACTGCTGGATTTTCTTAAAAATTACTGAACATTGCCATGAAATAATTTCCCTTTGAGGAAACTCTAAGCCCCCCCCCCGAATATTGACTGGTCACTCACTGAAAGAAAGTTTGTGTTTGGAAAATGCATAAAATTGTAAGGCAAGACATAAATGATCGTTAGCTTCTCGGATCACTGTTATTTTTCTAAGGTTGGTCGTCAGGATTGAAAAATGCTGTGATCTAAAATTTTTATGATGTAAATAAGAATAGTGGGTAAGCTTTTCGTTTTTCTGTTGCCAGAAAATCTGTGGCTCGGTCTATTCGAGAAGCTAAAAACCAACTACGGCTGGCCTAGTGTGTACAACGGTGGACATCTTACGCTAGCAATATCAAACCATTTTCTTTCCAGATGAGAACGAATGTCAAAGCAACCCATGTTTAAACCAAGGTTCTTGCACTGACCTTGTAGATGGCTTCAGTTGCACCTGTGCCGCTGGATATACCGGGAATTTATGTCAAACTGAAATTAATGAATGTTCAAGTAATCCATGTTTAAATGGCGCTCAATGTTCCGATGAAGTGAACAGGTTTTCTTGCCTCTGTTTGGCTGGTTACAGTGGCCCGACATGCGAGACCAGTGAGTATTTTTTCACCGCACTCTGTAAAAAAAAAGTTTAAAAAATAAAAAATAAACATAAGATTATGTCAATCCGAAATCTTTGTGCGAAATCAGAGAGAAGGTACACCTATTTTTGACATTTATTGGATGAAATTTACATGAAGTTTATTAGATTTTACAATTTCTTAAGCCATTTGACACAGAAATCTGCCTGATATGTACGCAAACTTTGGTACAATCACCAGCTAATTTGTTTTGTTCTAAACAAATCATAAATACAAGATGTCAAGTCCCATCTATTCATCCTTTCTTCGAAAGTTGCAGGAAGGGAGATAATGTTTGAATGCAGTCTGGTGAAACTGAGAACTGCATGCTGCTGCAACCTGGCACAAAAGTTGATTTTCTATGCTACAGCATTGCTGTCCCAAGAAATAGTTCCAATTTCATAGCACATTCACAAAATTTCTATTCAACATTGATTTAATACCAGAGTCAGACTCGGCAATGACATTCTCTAAGAAAGTAGGCAAGGCCATCAGCACACTCAGAAACAGCCCCGGTGTCTTCCAGACAAAATTGTGTGTGTTCCTCTGGTTGAAAGTATGTGGACGCTCGAAGGAGCTCGCGGAATAGCACACTAGTCACTAGGTAGCAACACAAGACAGCATATGTTCTGATCTGTGGCAATGCAAGAGCAGTCCACTTGTAGACAGGTTTGAATGGGTATTTTCCAATTTGAAAGAATAGAAAATACAATTTTTGATAAGTTTATCACAGACGTCTGCCAGGTGGAGCTATTCTGTTGGACTACAGTTTGTGCTGCCACCAGTGGCGTCAAATCAACCCATCAAATCAAGTCCTCCCAATTCTTTTAAATATCCAAAATACCACTTGACGTGTTGTACACCATGTTGCCAAATCAGCGTGTGATATGAATTGTAATTGCATAATGTACATTACATATAAAATTACAAGAGAAAAAAATATAACAAATTGTCTGGTGAATTACAAAGTTTTGAGACCCCAGAACCTGACCTGGCAAAGGGCAAGGGAAGTAAACCAAAACAAACCAGAGTCAGGTGTACGGAGGTGTGAGACTTATAGGACTCACATGTGATGTTAAGGCCTTTAAGGACATCCTACCTTCCATATCCTCCCACATGTTTATGATATCAAGGCGGTATAATTGACTGATTGTTAATGAGTATTTTGTGTGACGGTGTCAACTTTATCGAATATTTTCATTTTCAGATATCAATGAATGTACAAGCAACCCTTGTCAGAATAAGGCCATATGTCTGGATGGTGTGAATGGTTTCAATTGCTCATGTCATCCTGGATATGTTGGAGTTTTGTGCGAAACTGATTTTGATGAATGTAGCAGCAATCCGTGCTTAAATGGGGCCCAATGTGTCGATGAAGTGAACAAGGCTCGGTGTGTATGCGAAGCTGGTTACTCAGGCAATTTTTGCGAGTCAGGTAAGCCGGGACTTTTTCTTTTGTGTGTATTACGTGGATTCTCTAAATTAGTTTGATAATTTTGTCTCGATCAACACTCATAGCTAATACCTGTCATAAAATGATGATCGATGGCAACGCTATAAAGTAAGAAAATTTAATTATTTTCAAAAGTCTTCAACGCAGGAAATTGCGGGTGCATTGAAATTTATTTGCATTACCAGTACTTTCAAATAATATACTTAACAAACCAGATTTACAATGGAAGGTGTGGTATTTCATATAATGTCTTTCTTATTAACATAACATTTAATTCATGTCTGCACAAGCATGTCAGGTGCTCAAGGAAGTTGAATATTGATTTTGTCATGCGTGCAATATGTGGGTCCATTCAAATCCATTTTGTTCTGGTTCTCTCTATCTGGAAGGTCAACAATTCTGACACTTTTGAAGATCTCTGGTTTATTAGGGACAATCTGGACACAGTGGACAGTCAGCACTTTGTGGAAAGTTATTGTGTAGTTTGTGTAGGATAACACTTTTTGAAATTTCCCAGGTGAAAAAAGAGTACATTTGAAGCGCTCGAATTATTTAAATTACCAGATGTACTCCGATTGTACTGCAAAAATGCCTATATGTTTCTACAAGGGAGCGTAATTGCAGCGTATAAATTTGCATATTTGGAGTATAAATGAAGCACAATTTAAATAATTCGAGCGCTTCAAATGTACTCCTTTTTCACCTGGGTTTGCAAAGAATATTGTTTTTTTCTCCTGGGCTGTGACAGTGAGAATTGCAAAAAATAAAAGTCTCTCAGGTGTGTGTTGTTGCAGTTTTTTGGCAATTGTTTCTTCATGATCTTGCATAATTGTTCCTCTTATTTAGACTAAATCTTCTGCTTGTTATCATAACATAATGTTAATCAATAACTTCCCCATAAGGGCCAGACGCTCTAGCCATTTGCCTAAAGAACTAGCTCTCCAACCAAATAGTAGGAGCAACCTATTCTCCCCAAGCAACTAGCCACCTCAAACTGTTAGTATAGTTTATTTGAGGCCAAAATGAGTAGAATGCTACTTTATATATGATATTATCTGTATGATGGTTTTAAAAGTAATCAAGCTTTTTTTCTAGGGATGCACGGATATCCGGCAAGATATCCGGTATCCGGCTGGATATTGCAATTTGTAGGATATCCCGTATCCACCAGAATTAGGGTGTCAGAACCGGATATCTGGGATCCTTAAAAATAAGTGAAAAGCTAAACAAACTTTGTTAATAAATAAAAGAATGTTACAAGAACACAGTCAAAAACATGACATAACCATCTTCAAAATTTAAATTCAGTGACAGAACATAACGATAAACATTCGATAAGAGGAACAGTCCTCCTGCCGGACAGATATCTCTTGGCTCTCAGAAAAATATATTTATAATGAACCGCGAATGCTGAAAAACTTCCTTTTTCGTATGTTTATTATCCGGTTCCAAATATCCGGTTACTATCCGGTATCCGGCAGTTGGTGTTGCCGGATTATCTGGTATCCGGTATCCGGCTATTTTCACTATCCGTGCATCACTAATTTTTGCTTTCCAGATGTAAATGAATGTGCCAGCAATATTATCTTTATGATAGTTTTAAAGTAATCAAACTTTGTTTCTTTCCAGACGTAAATGAATGTGCCAGCAATCCTTGCCAGAATGGAGCCGAGTGCATCGATGCCGTCAATCAGTTTTCGTGTTCGTGCAAGAGCGGATTCACTGGACCACTATGTGAATCTGGAATTAACGAATGTTTGAGTAATCCATGTTTGAACAAAGGAGGTTGCGTTGATGGTGAGAATGGATTCCAGTGCGTTTGTCGAGACGGCTTTGAAGGGTCACTTTGTGAAACTGGTGAGTAGAATCAGTAGATATAGATAGATAGATAGATAGATAGATATGGCAAGTGCAGCCCTCTAAGCCCAGTTCTGGGTGCTCACGAGGGTTGATTGATGAGATGGGAGAGAGAGTGGGAGTCCTCAACATGTTACACATTTACCCCATGTGAGGGATCTTGTACTTGCCCAGCATAGACACTGATACAAGGGGCTGCCAATTTAACATCTCATCCGAACGACATCCAGCTGGGATTTTGCTCATGAAGGATACGCTGAAGATTTTGGGTTCCCCGACCGGGCTTGGAACCCATGCAGGCAACGACCTTCAGCGGAGCAGACGGGAACCTTAACCACTTGGCCACCCATCCACAGGATGATAACATGATGTTGCGGGCCTGCGGCTCATCAATCTGCTATATCATTATGCACTAGTCAGGCTGTATAGCTCAGTCAGTATAGTGCTCGCCTCACAAGCTAGGGACCCGGGTTCAATCCCCAGACTGGCCATTATGTCATTCCGCGATGTCGTCGTTCACATCAGACGTAAATCGGAGGTGCCTTCGGCCCAACTGGTAAAATGATGTCACTGACTTGGCTTGGCTACCCACATAATACAAAATTACCTTTCTTTTACCTTTACTTTGGATTCCAGTCACAACTTCCGATTGTTATAACGTCCCACAATTTATTTATTTCATCCGGGATTTTACTCTGCAAAGCATTGCTGTACCTGAGTCCTGAGTCCTGCGGTTAATGATGTAACATGAGGTTTAATCAGTGATATATGTTCCTCAAATGGTAGTCATATTTAATCAGTGATATATGTTCCTCAAATGGTAGTCATATTTAAATTATTGATGGCTGTTACAATCTGGTCAGAGACCATCAGATCAGGGAGGTGTAACCTAGGTCCATGATCGGATAATCTTAGTCCACAGCAAAAGTTGTCGTTATTGTGAAATTATACAATGTAGCTCTTGGATCATACATCTATTCCACAAATATGAACAAGATTGTACAAATTATGCTGTTTTATTCAGAGAGAGCCTGATAATTTTCTAAAATATTCTTTAATTCCAAATGCTTAATTGAATATGAATGAAGCACTGAATTAATTCTTAGTTCCTCATCGTTTTTACAATCCATTCCAGATGTGAATGAATGCGCTAGCAATCCGTGTCAAAATTCCGGAGAATGTTCCGATCAAGTCGCCTCATTCCGGTGCACGTGCAAATCCGGATATAGTGGAGACCTATGTGAAGTCAATACGGATGAATGTGCGAGTGATCCATGTCAAAACGAAGGCTTATGTATTGATAAATTGAATGGATTCGAATGTTCATGCAAAGGGGGATGGAGTGGTGTGCTGTGTGAAATAAGTAAGTACGATAACTCAATTATTGTTGGAATATAATATAATTGCCTTGTATGTTTATCCCTGCACAAAAATTTTAAGCGCTGTGTCACTACCAAAAGTAGTGCATGACGTGAAGTAAAACAATTTAGGTAAACTACAAATTTGGGTGTCAACGGTTATAAAGATGCTGCTTATGACGTATGAAGTAAGTCAGAAAGATGCCGATATGACTTGTAGTCAGATAGGCCCTATTAAGTTTTTGCAAACCAATTCAGCTTTCATAAAAAAGAACCTAATTGGCACTTAAATGGAATTTTGTGGGATTCTATGGCAGTAATGCTTTGAGTCTCCTTTTGGCCAGAAATAATAGACAAGGAACACGAAATTTTCTCCCGGGAGACGTATGACCACATCTTTTACTGTACCGAACTGAAAATTTATAAACTTGTCATTAACGTCAGGCCTTTCAGTGCCCTCAATAATTCTAATATTTTGAATTTCTTTCTGTCCTCCAGATGTGAACGAATGTGCTAGCAACCCTTGCCAAAATGGCGCAGACTGCATCGATGCCGTCAATCAGTTTTCCTGTTCCTGTAAGAGCGGATTCACTGGGAAATTGTGTGAATCACAAATCGATGAATGTGCTAGTAATCCGTGTTTGAATGGGGCCACATGTACCGATGAGACCAATGGATTTAGTTGCACATGCGCCAAAGGATTCAGTGGATTATTTTGCCAGACAAGTATGTTGAACATGAAAATTTGAAAAAATTATTTATTTGATTATGCTTCTGATATTTTGTTTTAGTGTGTCATCTACAACCTGTACATTAGATCTAGCAGTTAGATCTACATGTTTCTATTCATCTTTATCTTCCATCTTGCATACATGTACAGAAATGAATATCCTATAATTTACAATATTTTATATTATTCCAATTTTCATGTGTTATAGAACAAAACGAAGAATGTCATAACTTCATTGCTTGTTTTCATCTATAATGTTTGTGAGTGCAACACACTTTGGAATGGTTTTCATTGAGGCTTATCATCACTATAATTTCTTGAAATGTGTTATTAAAAATAATCATTTTCATTTCAGATGTAAACGAATGTCAAAGTAACCCATGTCAAAATGGCGCTGAGTGCATCGATGCAGTGAACAGCTTCAAATGTTCATGTAAAAGCGGTTACACTGGTCCATTGTGCGAATCTGGTAAGAATCATTAGAAAAACCGATATTAGAAAAAGTTTTTTGAGAAGACCGGAAAAGCTAAAGATCAATTAAAAAAAGGATTATAAAAATTTAGCTTTTATAGAATCCAACGTCACAGTTCCTAACTGTGTTTTTACTGTCTTAGCCATTATTCATTAATTGGTTTGTTTTGTAGATCTGGATGAATGTGCCAGCAATCCGTGCCAGAATGGTGGAACATGTAATGATTTGCTGAATAGATTTAGTTGCCAATGTTCCGCAGGTATCACTGGAGCTCTTTGCGAAACAAGTGAGTTTATTCATAGACCACAATTTATGCATCTTTTGTGTTAGTGAAATCCGGAGGCATCCGTCAGCATCCCAGATCTATATTATTGGAGGATGGTGTAGGCTGATAATCAAGCTTGTTTTTTTTTTCTAAACTTGAGAAATTCAGATTGCTGTACTGCTGTTTGTCACTTCTAGGAAGGTCCACATTAAAGTGCTGTCTTATTTACCTTTCAGATATAAATGAATGTTCCAGTAACCCCTGTGTCAGTGGTACTTGCATTGATCAGGTCAATGGATATAACTGTGTTTGTGATCCTGGTTTTACTGGAGAAATCTGCCAATCAGGTTAGTCAAGAGTTTCTGTGCACTGAAACAATAGATCTTTTTCTACTCTCAAGATGCCAAGCAAGTACTTCTTTGGCAGGGGCACCCCATGATCTGTTATACCGGCAGACTGTCAGCTAGGATGTTCCCAAAATTGAATCCCAGCTGACAACTTTGCCAGCTGGGATTCAATTTTTGGCGTCCAACCGATGATATTTTCAGTCAGGTAGTGAGAAAGCAGTTGAGATGGCTGGCTGGGGAAAAAATGATTTATATCAGCTGGCTGGGAGGGGCTGAATGACACTTGGGCTGGCTGGCAACCCAGCTGGCAGCGTAACAGATGTTTTCTCCCAGTTGCCTAAAAAATGAATCTAAGTGTCACAAGAGATGTGCAACCAGGAGCTTACGCCGATATGGGCATTATAATAACACACTGTCGTGAGGTGCCCCTGCTTTGGTGATGCATACTGGACCACTTTTTATGGTTTGGTCTCGCATTCCTGAAAGTGGTTCAACCCAGATACGGTTCAAGGTGAGGCGGTTCAATGTTGTGAATGGGCCAAGCCAGAAGCGTTCCTTAGGCGTTTCTGATAAAAAGTTTGAAACAAACGTTATGATCTTAATTTTGTTTTATAAATGGCAAGATTCATACGATGTCTGAAAAAGTCCCTGGACTGATCCGGACTGTAGTCTCTGACAATTGACTGTTTTTATAGTGGTTCAATCAATAGCAATAGTTATTCAACGCTTTGAAGTGCCAAGTTGTCAATTTTATTGACTGGAAACTCTCCAGTCAATAGAGTAAATGGGTCTGATAGGGAAATTTGAGAAACTTCTCTGGCATTTCACAGGGCCTGGCAGTACATGTAATTGATATGATAATGCCTAATTTCCTATTAACTAGGCCGGATGTTGTTGTACAATGTCATTTTTGGCTGTACACTGTATCAGGCATTGGGAAAATATGACGTTTCTTTGTTGTTTTTGTGTGAATTCGCCATGGAAGATTTAGTTCACAGGCGAATTCTTGCTTACCTAATCAAAGAATAAATCTATCAATCAGTCTCTCAATCAACCAATTTATTAATCAATCAACCAGTTACATAGCCAATCAATTTAACAATACATAGATGTGTTTGCCCCCCCACTAAGGCTATTTTTACCCGCGCCCCTGATCACACTTGTTCTTTTCCAATGTAAAGCTTCTCTGTCTGCCATTACAAGACCAATTTCAGTTCTTATTCGTTCATACTTACCTGACCCCCTTAACAATTGAGATCTCCTACCACCTTCGTCCCCTATTCACTGCCCACAAAATAAAATGGACTCAACCAAGCCCATCATCCTGTGGACCCTCTCCCCAAGTCGTCAGTTCCTATTAAGCATGCGAGCAGGTCGCATGCATTACGCCTTCGTCTTCAATTTTAATAGTGTTATACACTTGGATTATGGATGGAATTGGGTGTATTTCGACAAATACACATTGGATTTTCATCCTATGTACGCATTTAGCGTTATGGAGTCGTTTTTACGACGTAAATTCACATCGAATTTTTTCGCGCCACTCAGGCTGGTTGTTTATACCAACTGTCATGGCCGCCGGGCACCTTTATTTCTCGGCGAGGTCGAACTAAATGGCTAATTACGCATAGGGTAAGCGTATTTACACTAGTATTTCGATATAAATTCATTTATTTGAGTGTATTGGTTGTATTGACGACGTTGGTGAGTCGTTTTTGACCGTATACCGTTGGAAATCGATCGTAACAGTCGCTATAGCGACGGGCGATAATGGAGGTTTTTGACATTTTCACTTTGTGGAGTGAATGTTTTCAATGGAGCCACATTTTTAAATGGCTTTCAGGGTCTAGAACCCTTACTAAAGTACTTTTTTGAATATTTGGTGATGTTTTCACTTTTGTACATTGCAGTCCCATCTGTGAGGCCAGAGCAGTCATCTGTCAAGGCAGACCAGACCAGGCTCTAATGTGACACTACACAGGGGTAACAGACTGACAGTTCCATGGATGGTTGGAATCTCAACACGAACAGCCCTAACATGTCACTTTCCGGAAGATGGACGGCAGGCACTTGAGTTCTGAAGGGAACCACTGAAGTCTGCCGCTGATGAAGCTGCAGTGCATGGTGCCAAGCTAGCTGTCACTTCTTAAATGAATGAATAAATAAACAGGTGTTTATTGGCTCATGAACTAATAAATGAATAAACAGGGGTGTTTATCAACAGTTCAGGTATGATATCATTCATAGTAGGCGCTGGTGTACAAAGGCTCTGGGAAGCCTAGCTCGATACACAAGCCTGACTATTGAGTAGTCACTACCCATCAGCCAGGGAGTGAACTCTCATGTCTAGGGGCCAGTTCTGTGGAATGAACTGTGTCACCCTTTGACTTGCGTATGCAGACCTAGTTATTGGAGCAACTCGTTACCCATTGGCTGGGAACGAGCTCTTTTGTTAGTCAAGGGTTATGCTCTGTGGTTAAGGGCTCGATTACCCATTGACTTTCGGCTGGACACAGGTCGCAATCTGGTAAATCGGAAGGGAGGCCAGGAGCGTCTCCCCTAGTGATACAGAAGCCACCAGATTTTATGAAACAGTTCTACTCCAAGGTTGAGAGAGACTAGAATCTGTTGTAGAGTAAGAAATGAGCATGATAAAGAGTAATCTGCTCCTGCACAGACACGAGGACATAACATGTTTTAAAACATTAAAAGAGTTTAATTTTTGGCAATTAATTCTTTTGGCCTTCAGACAATTTTCGTAGTTGTAAATTCAGGCATTTCTTTTGGTACCATTCAAATTATTAACAATTTTGTTCAGTCACCATTCACCACCAGTGTTGTGGAATCCTAAAATGGTTATCAAGTATGTAAAGCTTCATATTAATATATCAGTGTCACCCATCTAGTGTGTAACTAGATAGTGCTTACCTCATGGTACAAGGACCCTAAGGGAAGTAGTAAACTTGTTGGTTTACTATAGTTTCGTAACTGTTATTTGTGCAGTCCCTCTGTCCCTGAACATTGGTAGTCTTGGAAAGAGGACCACAGTTGGTGGATTTAAGGAAATCCGTAACCTGATCCTTGAACAGGATACAGTTAGCTGCTCTTGGGCTTGCCGGCACATTAGACAGCCAGAGTAGATGTGGCTAAGAGATCCCGAAGGTAGGGTTCTTGGTTAGCCTAAACTTGGACTTAAGTATACAGTCAAAATGCGATTGGCCGTTGAAGCTGCGTAACATAAGCTGAATCCAATTAGTCATGCTCCTGGGAATGGCTCCCTGATAGCATAAGATCCTATGTATACTATTGTACAGCCTATATTGTTGGGTTAGTATCCTCCCGAGAGAGGTCTAACTTGTGATGTTTTTTTTGGCAGAGCTTTTGTAGTCTCACTTTGGACTAAGCACCTCAGGGGAGATTCAAAGTTGCTTTATAACAACTAAACGTTATATAAATATCAAATGATAGAATTCAGAAGATCTTTGGTTAAATGACCATCAATTCCTTTCTGAGGATCTGGCTGTCATCGGGGACACCAGACAATATTTCATTTTCTGAATGGCAATTCATATTAGTGTCAAGGTGACCATGAATTCTTTTTGCGAGCTATCAAAGCTGCACATTGATGCTCCCTTGGTGTAGAGCTGAGCATCAAAAGAACCAATTGGGCTCATGGGACGGAGATGCAAGGCCTATGTAAAACCAGGCCTCCATATTTTCCCCATTATGGCTTGCCTCAATAAATGTGAGAGCTTAGGCCAAGCCTGTCTAGAATCCATCTACCTACTCCTTGAGACACGAGTCTCAAGCTGAGTACAGAGCTATCAAGCCTCTGAGCAATACAAGTTGCTTCTGGTCTAAATGTAAAACATTAATACTAACCATATGAGCATAAGTTCAGGTGAATTTAGCACAATATGGATATGGGTTCAAAGTGATGTTAAATTATTCAGTTACACCCTCATGCATGACGCCCGAATGAGGCATGAGTCAAGAATTTGAAATTGGCAAGCAAACCGAGGATGATGAGAACATTGTCAGAAGGAGCTTGCATATAATGTACTATTTTGGTTGACTGACATGCTGCAAAGCAAAGGCTTTGAAGTAACACCGATACCTACATTGTAGTTATGTGGCAATTGTGTTGAACTCTGCTGCTCATTTAGCTAGCTATGAGGGTACACTTGGTGCTATAGATAGTTACCACTACAGTAGAGTCGGTAAACAACTGTAAGTTGATGAGAATTTTTGGAGATTGTATCTTCCATGGCTTATATTTCTGACGTCAGTGGCATGTTTGCCCACTGTTGGGACACCCAGTTTTCAATGTTGGCACACTCCAGAGTGATTTGGTCTCCGCTCACTTCGGTTCGAAGTACGAGTGACGACAGTTAACATCCAGCGAGAGGGGTACGGTGAGACCCCCAGTTCGCCAAGAAATTACAGATGTACTGACCAGATAACCCCATGAAGGGGAGGTCATCAAGACTGAAGTCTTTAAAGATGAATTGGAATATGGCAATATGACTACAGGCATGTGTATTGCAGTCTTAAAAATACTGTAATCCTTCTGGCCGATGAGGAATTAGTTGCTGAGCATTTTAACAGTTCCAAGGAATGGGGTGGATAAACCTTTCCGAAAAAGTAAGACGCTGCTGTTACTTATTGCATTTGAATTGCAAAGGAATGTGACAAGATCCTAACAGTTATATAACAGTAATATGACATAACAGGATTCTGAGGTTTTTGGCCTCTGTACCTTTTCTCAAAGGGTAAGACGCCCAGCTATTCAGCTGAAACATCTCATCTGGATGATGAGGGTGCCCAGCTTTGGTGCACCTGTGGATATTGATTCACCTGTGGATATTGATTCCACATAGGTAGCAGGGCAGTAACTGACAGATCAGAACTGCAGAGCACCAGCTAAGTACATTCTCATGTTGAGCAACTTGTCATAGGCTCTGGAGGCCAATGAAAGTTAAAAACATCTAGGGAAATGCATTCATTTCTGTTAGTTTATGAAATCATAATACTCCTCTGAGTTCTATCTCAGGTCGTCATGATCTTCCCAAAGAACTATTATTCTAAGTACTGGTTCTCAGAACTGCAAGGTCTATACCAGTTGGACTTAGATGTTTAACTCCCTTTTGAGGGAGATTGGAAGTTGCTGATGGAGGCAACAGTGACCAGAAACATCCGCCAAGTGCTGAATCATACTAAATGGCAAACTGCACTTTGATATCTCAGGAGCATGTAAAGTGTCCAGTTTCAAGTTTATTTGGACCAGGTCTATCTTGCGGCAGGCTGACACCTGAAGGGTGTATTTGCCTTTTTTATCCATCAAACCACGACAATATTTTCAGATGGATAACTATAATTGAATATAGTTCCAGGAATTGAATTGATGTATGTGTGGTTTTTTTATCGAGCAAACCTGTCGAACTTTAGTTGTATGTTTGCAGTCCAGGTAATACCAGTTTTTCACAACCCCAAAAAACCGACAAAGGGCTTTGGTGTGAATGTCAGTTTCATTTCTCCCAGTTATGCGCAGAATGGAGGAAATCCTGCCCCAACAAACGTACTGAACTGGGTTATATGTATATATGTATATATACGAGGGGTTTTCCATAAGTTCTGTCCAACTAGTCATAACTTTTGCTAGAGTTGTTGTATAAACATGATATTTGGGTCAGATAATACTGAAGTAATTCTGAAATAACACCCAAAATATCAGATCATATAGATAAAAAAAAAAGCTTTATCTGTTGCCATGGAAACCAGAAGTCATGAAATGCGGCCCAGATTTTGTAGTGCTCACTTAAAAAGAATAGAATACCTGCTTATATAACTATGTTTTGACTAATTGAATTAAGGTATATTCATAATTTCTTTCATGAAATACAATCAGTTATTTGTATAATCATTAATAACAATGGAAACTAGTAGTACCGTCACATCTCAGTTACTTTACCATCACCTGTGCAGTTTCTAATTGTTTTAAGAGATGAGCAATTTTTTGGTTATGAATGACACCATATATACCAGTTATATTTCTTCAATTTAATTGGATAAAAACTACCAGAGAGAGTAAGAGCCTTCTATCATTCATACAAGGAAGACAGTATGAGTGACAGAACCAAATAAAGATTGTACAACCTTTTTCTGAATGAAGAAAACACGCGTTGGAAGACCTAAGAAAAGAAGACTGGACAATGCCAAAAAAGACCTCAACATGAAGACTGAGGTATCTTATATAGACATGGTTAGAACGTATGAGAAAAGTATTTACAGGGTTGCAGTCATTAGTTTAGGCAGCTGTGAAATGGCTATGTATATTTTGAATATGTTCTGTTCTATATCTCTTGTAATAATTACATATTTGACAAGATATGTCAAGTATGTGTCTGTTAACAGGATCTCGGTCGCCTTTCATGACTTTTGGTTTCCATAGCAGCAAATCAACAATATATTTTTACTTCTATGATCTGATTTTTTGGGGATCATTTGCAAGTTACCTCAATATCAACTGACCCGAATATATAATTTTTCTGCAGATAATCCAGTGAAAGTTATGACAGGTTGGACAGAATTTATGGAAAACACATTGTAAAGCACAAAAAGTCTCAGAAACGCCAACAGCGATCTCAATATAAGACAATGAGGCATTGACTTTTTAAGGGATATATAAAGTTAGAGGAAATGTACTAAGTGGCAAGTTTATTATTTTAAGAATTTGTGAAATGTTAGGGATTATTTTTAATACATTTCTTGTCCTGTATCCCTGGTAAAAAATGAATTCATGACAAGATATAATGAATCTTGTGCATCTAAAAGTGCCCTGGGCCGCATTTCACGACTTTTGGTTTCCATGGTAACAAATAAACCATTTATTTTCATTTCTATGATCTGATTTTTTGGGGATCATTTGGAAATTACTTCAACATTATCGGACCCAAATATCATGCTCCTGTATTAAATATTGCAAAATTTATGGCAAGTTGGACAGAACTTTTGGAAAACCCCTCGTATATGCGAAATGATATACCATTTTTATGTGTGCATGTATACTTGGGTATAAATGACAAGAAATATCTCTAATAGACTAGCTGTTACCTCCCCACTTGTAGTGTGGGGTACTAGATGGGGCTAGTTATTAATATAAGTATTATCACTATGTATGGCTTGGTACTAACCTATGGTACATTCGTTAGCCACATAGCAGTGCCAAGAGGCACAACACAACTGTGTCGCATGAATTGCAGATAAAAGGCAGCTGAGGAGTTCTGCTGAAGAGAACAAACCCGCTGATGATGAGAACATGCTACAAACCCCGAACGAATAGTTCGAGGAGAATAAGACTAGATCCTCAATATTGTACAATGGTTGTGACCTACCGCTGGCATAGATCTAGGCAAGCTCACAATAATTTTTGACTGGTCTCCAGAATGATCGCAGTCTTGTGAAATAGCAACTTTTAACTCCGCATGGGAGTACTGATAGTCATGGCTAGAGGCTGTGAAGCCTCGCTTAATACTCTAAAAGAGTAGAAAGGTCATCAACAGAGGATGTGATGACAACTCCAGATGTAATTCCACCCTCATTAGTCTCTGGGCTTAGGGGTGGCAAACAGTGCAAATTTCCTGTCAATTATGTGTCCATACTTACTGTAGTCTCTCAAGTAGGCTATTTCAGGCGGTTTCTAGGCTTAACTGGAGTGCACCAAGTCACTCCACACTTTTTCATTGACAGCGATGTCATATGACGAACTGAGTATACACGGACTCCACATTTTCCATGGGCTGTGGTTTCCTAATACGAAACAAACATACAGAGGTTGAGCAGTCCTGGCTAGGTGCAGGACAGCAACATTAGACAATGTATGGAAGGATGAGTCGACCAGATCTTGAATCGACCTCATGCAGGTTAACTGAGTCATGTCTGACATGTCCGGCTCAGACCGGAAAGAATTGTGTAATATCCCTAATAAGCAGTGAGGTGAGGAACACAAAAATTTTGGACAGCCCATCAAGTTGTGGGCCATATAAGTATTGGGAGTTGGAATACCCACCCGCCTCCCTGAGGTGAGGAACACAAAAATTGGTGTTATTATGGGTTAAAAGTGAGTTAATGAATTGATCATTTCTCCAGGCTAATATAGCCATCCCACCACAAGGATAGCTCTGGTAGTCAATCTCAATTGTTAAGGGGGTCAGGTAAGTATGAACGAATAAGAATTCAAGATTACCCGGTAGTCGGGATTCTTGAAGTGAAATACTTACCTGACCCCCAGCCTTTCCCCACCCTTCCACCCATATTTAGCCTGGGAGAGCGAAGGACTAAGGGTTTTTGCTTAATGCAGAACTGACGACTTGGGGAGAGGGTCCACAGGATGATGGGCTTGGTTGAGTCCATTTTATTTTGTGGGCAGTGAATAGGGGACGAAGGTGGTAGGAGATCTCAATTGTTAAGGGGGTCAGGTAAGTATTTCACTTCAAGAATCCCGACTACCGGGTAATCTTGAATTATTGTCAGACTTCACACCTGCCTGAGAATAGAATGCAAAGTAACTGCAAAATGTCAATGAAAGATCCAAAAATGAAGTAATTGAATAATGTTTGACGTTTTAATTTTTGTTATTTCAGATATTGATGAGTGCCAGAGCAACCCTTGTGACCCGATAGGTTCCCTCAATTGTAATAATCTTCAAAATGGATATTCTTGTGACTGCCAACCAAATTTCACAGGACTCAGATGTGAAACAGGTTTGAACAATAATATTAAGATAAAGAACAGCACAGCTTAATCATTTTAAGCTCTTGGTTGGGTTGGTTTTCTATGAAATTAAAATTGTCGTCTAACTATAGGAGAAAATGTATACATCCTATCTAATGATACAATGTAGTGACCCCACAAAAAGAAAGTTTCATGACCGTATACTAAACACAGTGTACCGTTTGCTTTATGCGAAGCGACCTAGTTAACCATAAGAACTTAAATTTTTTTACCAGAAACCAATTAAATTACACTATATTATAGCCAGTATACTGTATTTATGCATTAGACATACTGACGTAAAATTACTAGCATCAAATATTCAGCAATCAAAAGATTTGGTGATTCTAGTAAAAGATACATAAAAATTTACTAAAAATGCCTAATCTCCAAGAAAACTTAACTGAGTGATTCCAAATTTTGTATATGTATAACTTGTACTATAAGACAGTATACTGGCAACGTGGCAAAATTTGTTGTTTGTTCTGTATATGAGATCTAGCAAAATGTAAACAAAAAAATCCTTAATTAGGCCACTTGGTGAGTACACAGTGTAGAAGGACAGTCTTTCAGCGTATGTTTGTGAGTTTGACACGTGTCCAGAAAGTCCTAATTGCCACTCATATTTTAGGATTGTAGGATGATCTTTGAACCTGGATTGGGAGGGTGATTGCCTTATCTTGCAATGATTTTATGCGCCCTTTGAATCAATTTTTTTTCCAGAATTCGACCCCTGCCTGAGCAACCCCTGCAAAGTTGGCGAATGCCAGGTCTGGATCAGCGGATATCTCTGTTTTGAAATTCCTTAGTGTATTTCATTTACATTAATATATTTTGTTGGTTTATTAACATGTTATTTCCCTGTTCACAGGGTTCAGTGTAATAAAGTTAATCAACATGGATTATTTCATTATCCACTTGTCAGCCATTTTTCTTTGTTATTTATGATTTTGGATGTCATCAAAATGGCCGAAATCGATGCATCAGTAAAGTTGGTTGTATGGTCTATGGATTAAATATTTATGCTACCCCATCAAGATTAAGAGAAACATGGCCATTGAAGTAAATAGTTTTGTAGAATTCACAATTGGGCAGTTTTCAATGATTCGCCTGTTCTGGGAAACATGACTTCTTGCTAATCACTGATCAGTGTACGCTAGATTCGCTGCACATTTCATCGCGAATCTTCAGATAATAATATTAATCTATTCTTTTCTTAAACATCAAAACCATTATAAAATCCTGAAAACTGTTGCTATGGAAAACTGAACGGTAGACTAATGTACTATTTCTATGTACTGGTATCTTAAATTTTATAACATAACAACAACAACGGTTGAAAACTTATAAATAGAAGGCTACAGACACGTGAGACGGTGATATGTTTGACATTGAACTTGACCGAATGTCAGGGCCATTGGCTACACTGTATGTACTGAGCAGCCAAGCAAAAAACCCATTCTGAGTAGGCCTACTTCTATTTTATACACGAAGGCATCCCGAGTTACTGCATGGTTGACTTCATAAAATGAAGTCACAAATTGTTTGTATGCTACAGATCTGTGTATGAGTGTAGTTGAATGGCAGGTTAGCTGAGACATCCCAGGGGAAAAAAGAGTACATTTGAAGCGCTCAAATTATTTAAATTGCGCTTCATTTATATGCAGGTTCATACTCTCCAAATACGCTCCCTTGTAGATAATTATAGGCATTTTTGTAGTACAATTGGAGTACATTCGGTAATTTAAATAATTCGAGCGCTTCAAATGTACTCTTTATTTCCTCTGGAATTGTTCAGAAAAGTTTGTCTGGACGCGAAACGGAGGATCCATGATATTGGAATGATGAATAGCCATGTGTGTGGAGAAATACATTGTTAAAATATACCGAGAAACTTTACTTTCTCTGTTGGGTAGTTTTTACCCCAGATGGCATCAAAGGAGGTCATGTCAAACATATCAACTAACCCTCCTGGTAAGGTTAGTTGATGCACCTGGGCACTGCGGGCAGGTTAGTTGATGCACCATATCCTGATGGACATTGGACAATGAAAAATATGCTTCCACCTTGAGCCAATTTGTAGATACAATAAAGCCATAAGCCTTCAACAAACTACTTTCTGTTCCCATGGATGCATAGGCCTATGTACTTCCATTGTGAGTCTGATCTGATGGTCAAGCTCAGAGTCAACCTGTTGGGAGGAAGAGTTCTCATTACAAGTTCAGTGTAAGATTTATCAATTGAGCTGTTTTATGCAAATTCCTGAGTAACACTTAGCATTATGATTGTGATAATAGGTCAGGGTTGCTATTTTGATGTAGCCAGCTAACAGAGCCCAGGAAATCTTCTGTTCATATCAACTTGCCCATCCACTCAATTATTTCAGAAAACTGAAGCTCTGGACCACAGGTTGAACTGGGTCATCTTTGGTGGCTTATAAATAACCATTTTCACATACTTTATCCACATACTAAGTTATGCTGAATTATAATTCAACCATAACAAGACAAAAAAAATATTTAAGGTTTCAGCACAAATTCACTCAAAACAATGACTTTTGCATATTTTTACTTTTCTCCCAAATCTTGATTCTGATTCTACATTGACCTAGACGAGAAGATGTATACAATAATTCATTCTGCTTCTCACAAATGGCAACACTTTCTCAAGCGATCATTTACCAGGAGGAGGGGTGTATCAACTAACCTTGCACATCAACTAACCTGCCTCTCCCCTAGCTACTGGACGCCAAATCTGTCATCGTGCTGAATGAGACCATCCTCTGTGGATGCAAAAACAGGAAGTGGAAAGGCAATGAAGGGGGCAAATCAAATTTGCGTGACAAAATTTTAGTACAGTGTCAAATTGTATACTTACTAATTCAAGCCCAAATAAGGCCGTATAGTAGTGGGTTTAAGTAGTGAATTTTAAAATGGAACATTTTGCCAACAGTATTGTCATGTTTCGGTGTCAGCTTCAAGTCCAGTGGCATCCCTGCTGGGGGGGGGGGGGGCATGTGTGAGCATGTGCCATACTTTACATACAAAGAAGATTATATTATTAATTTTTGATTTGCTTCATTGCCATGGCCTTCTCTGGCATATTTAAATAGCCTACCAAACGCATTAATGTGGCACATAAGGCCTAACCGCAGTCTGGTGAAAATGAGAACTGCATGCTGCTGCCACCTGGCACAAAGGTTGATTTTGTATGCTACAGCATTGCTGTCCCAAGAAATAGTTCCAATTTCATTGTACATTCACAAAATTTCTATTCAACATTGATGTAGACCAGAGTCAGACTCTGCAATCACATTCTCTAAGGAAGTAGACAAGGCCATCAGCATAGTCAGAAACAGCCCCGGTTTCTTCTAGACAAAATTGTGCGAGTTCCTCAAACTGAAATGATGTGGACAGCTTGCAGGAGCTCGTGGAATAGCACACTAGTCACTAGGTGGCAACACATTACAGCATATGTTCTGATCTGCCAAGGCTGAAAAAAGAAGTGGCAATGTAACAGCAGTCCAGTTGTAGACACGCCTAACCGTGTAACCAAGCAACGTTCCTTTGTGGCTTTATCTATTTTTGTCAAATGCTTTAATTTCATATATATACCAGTAAAAGTAATACTTATATTAATATGTTGAGACAACTAAATGTACTAGTATTACAATATAAATTGCATTTGGAATTTATACTGGAACATGTGTGCACATACAATGTCATGTTGATTTTACTGCACTTCGTGGGCGTAATGATATTTACTTTTGAGAAATGATGATGTTTTAAAGGTGTTTTATACCGTCTCAAGAAGTGGTAAATGTGTGTTTAACTTTCATTCGCAGTTTACTGACATTTTTATGACACTTATGCTGCCATTTACACTTGAACAGTTTGTTGAATAATGTGCAGGATTGGCAAGTTCAACATCAGTATGGTGCTGTGTTCTCGTTATCGTACTATGTTAGTCCGATAAAAGCTGACCAACAACAACGAAGCCATACTTGAATATGATAGAATTTTTCGATCTAGTATTATGTGTGACATAAAAAGTAAAGATCTGGGTCTATTGGTCTTAACTCATAAATAGTTTATGATTCCTTATACGGAAGGTTAAGCAGTTAATATTTGTTATCAAAAAACTGTGCTTCATGTTGTTGTTGTTTTTTTAGTTTGGGACTTACAGAATGATCATGCTTTAATTTTTAGTGTACCTTCATGAGCAAAATCCCAGCTGGATGTTGTTCGGATGAGACGTTAAATTGGCGGCCCCTTGTATCAGTGTCTATGCTGGGCAAGTAAAAGATCCCTCACATGGGGTAAATGTGTAACATGTTGAGGACTCCCGCTCTCTCTCCCATCTCATCAATCAACCCTTGTGAGCGCCCAGAACTGGGCTTAGAGGGCTGCACTTACCATATCTATCTATCTATCTATTTAATTTTTGTTGGACGGTGAAGTATTTCTACTCTACTAGATATCTGCTTAAGAAACTCATGCTAATTCTGCTGGAGCACACAATGGTTCGATTCAGTCTTACCTACTTCCAATGACTGCCATAGGGAAGAACGTGTCACCATAAAAAATAATGTTACAGCTAAAGCCTTTAACCCAAGGTATGGCAACAGCAACATGAAATGTGGAAATTCTGGGGGTTTTCAAAATTTTAATGTTGGGAGCATCCAACCAAAAATTTGAAACTCTTGTTTATATAGAATTGGACCTTGCAAGCCTTCCAACTCCAAAATTTTCCACCTTTTTCTAAAAAAAAGGTATTAGCAAGAGGGAAGCAGGGTAGCCTACCTTCAAGAGCGAAATGTGGATGCCACAAGATATTCGGGGGCTTGGAGTTTCATGTCACAGGAACAATGGAGATACATATATTCTTTTTTTGAGGCGATGCTTCAGCCCTTCGCTGATATATTCTAAGTGATATATATATCTAGCCATTCGCCTGTGTATAGTTGAGTGCAGGCCTCCCGACAGGAGGCCGGAGGCCAAATCTTGAAAATCAGGCTGTGTTGAATCGTCATCACAATGGGTACATTCGTTTCGCTACTCCAAAGTGATCCTGGAGTGGAGTAGTTCACTCCAGATCATTCGTTTTGCACTTCCGGGAGTAGTTCAGAGTAGATTGGCGTAGATCGGAAGTACTCCAAGAAATTGGGATATCCCATGATGTAGGATTGTTTACAAAGATAGATGACACTTCAGAAGCTTTGATTTAGTGCCTAATTGCTTTTTTCTGGTGTGAATTTCCGTATTTCAATTCAATAAATTAAGAGCAATCGATTGAAGGTGTCGATTGACGTCGTAATTGCCATCAACTAGGGAATTCGAATTGTTAGGGAACCCCAAAGTTATGACGATTCTAACTACTCTGTTATGTTCGATTTGGACCAACCTTGGAGTAGTTTACTTCAGGAGTAGAAACGTCACTTCCTGGAGTAGATACGTAACTTCCGGAGTAGTTAGAGTAGATCGAATCGAATGTACCCATTACGGGCTAGCGTCGTAGTAAAATGCGGACCGTGCAAATTTGCAGACCGGTGGGCCAGTGGATTTCGTAAGAAAACGCTGATGAGCAGGTGCAGAACGGGACGCTGTTTGCGGGATCGGCGGTGAAAGAAATGCGGATGGGGCCTAATTTGCTTAATTTGCTGAACAAGCTGAATTTGCTTTAAAAATAGCCTCATTTTTTTAATTTCTTTTCTTATACCACTGTTTGCTTTTTCTGGCCAATCAGAAGGCAGGATTTTGCTCTGATATAATGCATATCACAGCTCATACACCTGACCATGATATTGCATGCTTGGCTGACCACAAGTTGACAAAATTGAAGGAAACACTGAAACAAAACTGACCAACAAAGGATTAAAACTGAACAACACAGACAGTAAACAAGGAGGAAGATTGTATCAAGTGTAACTGGTCTCAATAAAAAGGCTATAATCACTCTTTTTTATACCAATATCTGAAATAATGATCAAAGTTAAGGTCACTTGATAAAATAGCTCATTTGGTATAGGCAAGCTGCAAAAAAAAACAGCGGAGCAGCAGACCAACAATTTTGCCGACATTTGGCAAGCTCAAAGAATTATTTTTTCTTCTTAATTCGGGGGCTGCCGCCCCCCCCCCCAACCCCTGCTTCTTCTTATTTCGGGGGCTGCCGCCCCCGAACCCCTGCTTCTTGCTTCCAGTTATATTTAAAAATGTTTTTCATAACTTCAAAATAACATTTGCTAAGCGACTGTTATAACCAACCACCCCAAAGACACCTTGGCTGAGAGGGCTGCACTATCGACCTACCTATCTGTCTATCTATATCTATCTATAAAATTAATCTATGAAATTAATGTATTGTGTTATTTCTATCTACGTATCTATCGATCTTTCTATCTATCTTTTCATCTATTTTTCTATCTACAAAATTAATGCATTGTATTATTTCCTGAGAACAAAGAATTCTGACCTGTTGCCTTCAGGGCTGCCAACCTTCAAATGAACTGAGGAACACAAATGTTCAACAAATACAATGAAATGTTGTCAAACAAGAAGGATTGAAGGCAAACAAAGGGATTTAAATTAATTTGTTTTGTACTTAGTGGTATAAGTTAGATAACACCCTTGTTTGTGACGATATTCAATAATCCTCGGGCTAAAGCCCTCGGATATATTGCATATCGTCACAAACGAGGGCGTTTTCTATTACTTGTTGTAGGAATTGATGTCCTTGTCGGTTTGGGTAGTAATCCGATTTGCATAATAGGACTAGAAGTAATTATGTTGGACTACAACAAGTATTGCAAGTACAATTGTAAATTTTGTTGACACTGATTTATTGGAAGTCTCTTCAAATTTTTATGTGGTACGTTATGCAAGCTACATAAAAAAATTAAATAACCTGCCAGGAAACCGATTCACTTCATATGCTTAAATCATTTAATCACAACAACAGCACCTATGTATACCTACTAAATTCAACCTCATGCACTAGTCGTAACCCTAAAACTTTATGATCATGACCATAAAGATAATTTTGCCTGAAAGTGAAGTTATCGAACTTTTACTTACGTAATTGAAACAAACCTTTAATTCTCATTAAAGTGATGATGAGGCAGGTCCATAAAAATTACAGATAAGAGATATATCCGACATGTTCCAAAGTCCACTCTGTGACGGAAGAAAACATTTTTTTCCCGAAAGAAATTTTGTGATCATCAATGTGATGCCTCTTTAGAATGGCAAAAGTAATTCTTATTACGAGCGTGTGACATCCAGAAGCATTAATTTCCAAATCTAAAATAAAGTAATACCCTCTACTCCCCTATGGCAGTCATTGGAAGTAGTTACCATGGAATCGGACCATCATGTGCTCCAGCAGAAGTTGCCGAAGTTGTCAATTTTTATGGAGATTACTAATGTCTTCCATATGAGCAAGGGTGTACAATTCAGCTGTCATGATAACTGCTCTTGTCACACAGGCCATCATTACATTTTTTATTTGTAATTAAATATGAAAAATACACTTGAATCAAAAGCTGAATTTGGTAAATCGAACAGCTTTGAGAGAACAACTGCACCCAAAGTATGGCATACAACATGTGTGAAAGTGTAAAATCCATCATGTCAGGAATGGTAGAACTTTATGAAACGTGGACATGTACATTATCATAAATTTAAGCTCAAGAAATTTCAATACCGCCGGGGTTATAAATTTAAGGTAGGTGCTAGGTATGTCGCAGTTGCTGCTTAAACTACTCTTTCTTCCATGACGGTCAATATTTGATGTACCACCACAGTACAATTTTGGATAATATGTGAGAAATACCAATATTTCTGCCATGCCACATTGTTATTCTCTTGGGTAAATATTTGGTAAATATTATAGCATGTCTGGCTTGACCAGGGCAGCAGTCTAAGTCATAATCCTGTTTGAACCTCACATTGTATTTTGTCTGATAAATATTTGCAGGTAAAATAGATCCAGGGGGAAACAGGGCACATTGGGACACAGGGCAAAATGGGATGGGGGGGGGTGTTTCTTGGCTTGTGACAAGGTAGGGGGAACGGGGGCACATTGGGATGAGGGGCACTGTGGGACGGCGGGGTTTTCTTGGATCCTGGCAAGGTATATGATATGGTAGTGCCATCATATCTTGTAATTTCACATCCTGATGTTTCTATGGTTTTATAGTCAAATTACAGCCACATGCAGAAGTATGGCGAGCAAAAGTTTGTTTTCCTACTACTAAAGTAAATATGGACGGGTTCAATTCGAACCATTCTGAGGACAAACCATGAACAATGAGGCTTTCTCAGTGCTTGTATGAATTTTAAATATCGTAACGAACAGTTATGAATTGCTATTGTGATAAACACACTCACTGGTGCTTGAGAAATTAGCATTTGGTGTAACAGTCATGTCGCAGGGCTCATTGGGACACTGAAATGGGGCAAATTGGGACGCACTTTATATGGCAAAATGTAAGTGTCCAAGTCAACTGAATGACCTGGGACAGCACACAATAGATGTTCAGGCCACAGTGAATTGTGGCATAGTGGACTATCAATGTTTTTGTTTTTACTGATGTCCCAATCTGCCCCGGATTTGTTATGATCATGTCACATTTTGTTGTAAGTGTAGGTGCAGACTTATCTCTTGTATGCCTTGAATTTAAGCTCAATAGTATTGGTGATAAATTTGTAGATGTGAAAAGCGTCCCAATGTGCCCCGGTTCCTCCTATGACCACCGACTATGGGAGAGAGAGACTGGTAGTACTCATCCCAAATCTGACTATGGGAGAGAGAGACGGGCAGTACTCATCCCAAATCCAACTATGGGAGAGAGAGACTGGCAGTACTCATCCCAAATCCACCTATGGGAGAGAGAGACTGGCAGTACTCATCCCAAATCCGACTATGGGAGAGAGAGACTGGCAGTACTCATCCCAAATCCAACTATGGGAGAGAGAGACTGGCAGTACTCATCCCAAATCCGACTATGGGAGAGAGAGACTGGCAGTACTCATCCCAAATCCGACTATGGGAGAGAGAGACTGGCAGTACTCATCCCAAATCCACCTATGGGAGAGAGAGACTGGCAGTACTCATCCCAAATCCGACTATGGGAGAGAGACTGGCAGTACTCATCCCAAATCCAACTATGGGAGAGAGAGACTGGCAGTACTCATCCCAAATCCGACTATGGGAGAGAGAGACTGGCAGTACTCATCCCAAATCCGACTATGGGAGAGAGAGACTGGCAGTACTCATCCCAAATCCAACTATGGGAGAGAGAGACTGGCAGTACTCATCCCAAATCCACCTATGGGAGAGAGAGACTTGCAGTACTCATCCCAAATCCGACTATGGGAGAGAGAGACTGGCAGTACTCATCCCAAATCCAACTATGGGAGAGAGAGACTGGCAGTACTCATCCCAAATCCACCTATGGGAGAGAGAGACTGGCAGTACTCATCCCAAATCCGACTATGGGAGAGAGAGACTGGCAGTACTCATCCCAAATCCGACTATGGGAGAGAGAGACTGGCAGTACTCATCCCAAATCCAACTATGGGAGAGAGAGACTGGCAGTACTCAACCCAAGACTATATTTTAAAACATTTCCACTTTGTTGAACTTGGTTTTAAAGGGAAATGTGTGAAATCTTCCATTACTGAGTCAGATGTGATTCCGTCGCCTTTTTAATTAAATCTATCCCATGTAGTAGGAAGATTAAAAAATGGTGAAAATTCTTTAAATTTGAGAAATATTAACATAAGGTGGTGTGATCATCAAACATCAAGACCAAAGTTATAAATTTGAACTGGATGAAGCCTCAAAGATGGGCATTTTTCTTGATTTTTTTGGTGAAATTTAACCAGCATCAAGAATTAAAAAATGAATTTAAGTAACAAGTGATCGAATGTATCTGGATCATAAATAATTTTGTTTAGGTAAATACATTGAAAATTGTCTGTACAAGGTCACTTCATATTAAAAAAAAAGTCCTGTTTCCAAGAAATGCAACATTTACGTCCACATTCATGGAATGAGTAGTCAAGAGAATAAAAATCCTCATTTTTAATATATTTTTTAGTGAAATCAAATAATAAAATCTCCATTTTCACCAAGTTTACATTTTTCTGATTTTAAATTTATGTAAATAAAACCTTTTCACAAACTTTATATTTCTCAGATAAGGATTTTTTTAAAAATTTTATCGTAATAGGCAAATACTTGGAATTTCATTTTTACTGTGAAAGTGGTTATATGAGATCAGTAAGATCCGATTCCTCCTTGAACTTCAAGAGGGGTAGTTAGCTCCCGCCCCCCCCCCCATCCCAACCACTCCCTTGTAATGATGTCAGGGAGAATAACCATCACTTAACCACGAGTTTTGTCAGCTGGTTTATAGGATGAGTAGTCAGTAGAATAAAAATCCTAATTTTTTTTGGTTCAAATTATGACATCTCCCTTTTCACCAAGTTTACATTTTTCTGATTTTAAATGTTATATAAATTAAACCTTTTCAATGGCTTTATAGTTCTTAGAATTTTGTGAATTCAACGTTTCCACCTACTTTATATTTCTCTGATTAAATTTTATGTAAATTTCATCATATATAATAGGTAAATACTTGAGTTTTATTCTTGTTGTTTGTGAGATCAATAAGATATCAGTCCTCCCAGAACTTCAGGGGCCAGTTCGCTTAACCTCAAACCTTTGCCACACCCCACCCATTAATGAAGTTAGGGAAAACATACCTTTTAAAAATTTTCAAAGACCGTAGATGACTGGTTTCGTGTCAGAAAAGAAAAGCGCGATAATGCTGTGCACAGCAACTTCTTCAGTTCTAAAGACTGTTCAGTGCATAGTCTACTCATCGCAATCAAGAACGCGCAGGTAATTATACACTCTTGCTCATAAATATGGAATAATAATCTGTTGGAGAAAAAGTTACAAAAAAGGTAAAAATTAGAGATAAAAATCATGAAATGCCACCAATACAAGATACACTGTAAAGGTCTAGTAATCTTCCTTAATCACTCTTTGAAGGGCCTAGACAACGATTTTAGCAATAATTTAGAATTTTTGTAGGATGTGCCCCACCTTCATAAACCCCCTGAATTTCCATATATGTCACCCTGTTGTAGCGCTAGCTATAGGATTAATGTAATATTCGCATTGGTTTCGCACAGCGAATTTAGCACAAGAAAGGTTTCAAAAATCTGTGCAGTGATGGTCTCAACATCAATGGTTGACAGCAGGAAATTAGGTCAAGAGGGACCAGCTTCTTATCAATGATTTAGTTTCGAATTTAACAAAACATGACATATTCATATTCAAATGTGTCTTAAAAATTCAATTTTCTCCTGTAATATTCCATGTATCTATAATTTTTATGGAATAGTTAATTATCAGCCTTGACAAAGCTAAATTAGATTATTAACATGTGATTCATTTCATTTCAAAACAGATAACAAGAAAACATAACAAATTAAAGTTACATAATCTTTGTCAACTGATGATTATGTAACAGTGAGCAATTAATCTACATGCAGATCATGTTATTGTTTTCGTTATCACTATTATGTAATATCAACAATCTAGCATAAACTTAAATTTGGCAGCTTTCAGTGTTGTCTTCCTTTTTACTATTTAGCTGATTATCTATCAATTCTATTATTCCTTAATCCTATTTATTTGCTATACTATCTGTCTATCTATCTATCTATCTATCTATCTGTCTATCTATCTATCTATCTGTCTATCTATCTAACTGTCTATCTATCTGTCTGTCTATCTATCTATATATATTCTATTTTTGATCTATTTTATCTTTCTAATAATTTCTAGTATAAATTTCTCTCTATTTTTCTGTAGCTATATCCGTCTTTCAATTTCTTTGAAACAGTGACATAACTGCCTTTCATACATTGAATATTAAATAAATTTGTGAAACTTATGGTAAAACCATAAGTCATAAAAAAAAATTTAAGTACTGCGCGAATTTCATGGCTGTGCCATTTACATATTATGAGTTTCGAACAGTGACATGTTTTTGGTTATGGCAGTCATTGGAAGTTGTTATTATTGAATCATGAGTGGATGGTTGCACAATTTGTTTGAGCTAACACAACTTGTTATTTTGAGTTATAATAATATTTCCGTTGTTATAACTTACAAACAACAAGTCACGGCAGCTTAAAGGAATTGTGCAACCATCTCACTCTATCATTTAAACTCAAAATTAAAATTCTACAGTGAAGTTGCCAAAGATATCAATTTCTTAGAGATTGTCGAAATATCCCATATATCAATGATCATCAGTGTATGTGAACTCCTATTGGATGAACTTCAGAAATCATGCAGGTTCCAACTTTCTCTGACATCATATGCCTGGAAACAGAGTCAAAAGACAATGTGCTTATTGTTTTTGGTTATCTCATCATTATTCTAACATCCAAAAGCTTTTGTAGGTAATATTATCAAGTATTTGCCCAACAGTTCATGGGTAAATATCTTGTCTCCTTAAGGAAAGATGAGCAAACAGTATTGCATAGTTTAGTGAAGTATTATCTAAACTACATGCTATAAGGATCATTAAATAACAGCAGAAATCTCAACAATATCAAAGGTGTCTTATAAAGGGTCATAAACCTTGATTTTAAAAATTTCTCAATCTCACAAACAAGAATTTGAGTGCTTTATGAAAGTGTCAAGATCCAGTCTTGACAGCAGCTTATTGTAGTACATAATAATCTTCAAAGGAGATGCCAAGTCTTACTTATCTAAAGTAATTAGTTAATTTTTTTTAAACCAGTTTTAAGATCAGTGATCGGTTTTGCTCCTGGTGGTCTTCCTAAATCAGTCCAACGAGTTCATAGGAGGACAAACCGCTACCACGCAGGTAGGCAAATAATACGTATAATTCTGCAAAACGAAAACTTGTTGAATTTGTGTTTCTGTAACTTTGTAAAGGTGAAAATATATAATCACAAATTGTGTGATTCACAAAGCATTGAAATTTCGTTTTTCAAAAAACCATTTTGAATCTAAAAAACCAATTTTGTCTGAAATTTTTAGAGTGTATCGTCAATTCCAGTCATGGATGCTGAGGAAGCTATCGTCGCCATGGAACCCGAATCACCAACTGTCCAACAATCTTTTTTCCAACTTTGGGAAAAGTTGGCCGTTTTCTGTTTCGCCTTGAAAATTACTTTGCATGCATCCGGAAAAATTGCTGCTATAAAGATTGCCTTCGTCGCAAGAAGCGTCTCGTTGTACTTGGTTGCCATGGCAATCAAGATGAAGGAATGTTTTGAAGAGTTTCGAAGGAAATGGAACGAATCAGCAGAAGGCTATGAAGAATCTGATGTAAGTATGTAAAAGTTACTGTTTAAGGCAAAAGTTCTGGTGGAAAGTTACTGTTTAGGCAAAAGTAAGGTGAAAAGTGGTAAAGGCGGAATGATTAATGGAATGTTGCTTTTTTACGCAACAGGATTTGTGGACAGTTACTGTATGAGGCAATAGTGAGCTTAAAAGTTTCTGTTTAAGGCAACATTTTGCTGAAAAGTTACTGTTTGAGACAAAGATTTGGTGGAAAGATATTTTTGGAGGCAAAATGTTTGAGTACTTGCTGTTTTTGTAAAAGTTCTGATAAATTACTATTGTTTGAGCATTTTAAAAGGCAAAACTGTTTGAGGAACATTAATGTGGAAACTCAGTGTTGGGAGTTAATTTTTTGTGGACTTTCTGATGGAAAGTTAGAGGCAAAAATGTTTATCAAAAATGGCTGTTTGAAGAAATCTTTCGAAATAAAGACACTGTGTGAGGAAAAGTTTTAATGGAAAGTTACTGTTTGACGTAAATGTTTGGAAAAGTTGGTATTGGAAAATTGATGTTTGAAGCAAATGGTTGGTTAAGAGTGAGACTATGTGAGTATTATTAAATTCACAACCCATAGTTTGGTGTACAAATTTAACATTAAGTGAAAATTTACTATAGGGCCTATAAGCAGAAGGTTGTATTTTGTTAGCCTCTTTTCATCGTTTTGTTCTGTTTAATTATCAAGTTGATTTCATAATTGTAGGCACTGTGCCTAAATGTAATTGATTTCTTGGACATGTTACAGTCCTCGTCATACTTACGTGGAATCTCAAGTTCTTTTCTATGCTGTTGAACTGTGATGTCAGAGATGACTCTATTCTAGCATTGCAACATACGTAAATTAACTACAAGCTGTGATGTCATTTCAAACTGGGTCAGATTCCCCGGCTTCTAACCAATGTTGATCCTCCTGAACCAGTGATGTAGTCGAGGCCAGGACATCCGAGGCCAAGACCGAGACCGAGGCATGAACCTCCGAGGCCTCCGAGGCCAAGGCGAGAGGCCGAGCCAAGGCCGAGGCCATCAAAATAAGGCCCCGACACAGTGTCAGAGTAAGAATTTTATCAGGGATAGCCCCTGCAACCACGTCATCACAGCTTGAGAGCCAATGGGCTGACAGTAAACTATAAATCACAGTTCAAACATTGATATGTTGAAGGAAGCATTGCATTTGTGATCCCAATGGTTTATCACAGCAATTGCCAGTCTAATCCCACCAAATGGCAGCTTTGTGAGCATTCACAGTAGACAACTGTTATAATCCCCACAGAGTTGTTTGATTAATCTACAAACTAGCTAACTTACAACCTTAAACTTTTATGGAAGTTGGTATAAACAGAAGGCTTTGACAATTAGTTTGTAAACACATAGCCTATGTTATGTATATTTGTTCTTGCAGCCCATTGCGATTGGCTGAGAAGCTGTGATATCAAACTTGTATGGGTTTTCCCAGACCCAATTTTCACTCTGACACTGAGTTGAAACTGTGATGCTCAGTTTGGTGGATTCGCATTGGTTAGAAGCTGGGGAATCTGACCCAGTTTAAAATGACATCGCAGCTTGAAGTTAATTTAAATATATTGCAATGCTAGAATAGTGTCATCTCTGGCATCACAGCCCAACAGCATGGAAAAGAACTTGAGATTCCACATTAGTATGACGAGGACTGTAATCTTTAGGGCAAAATGATTATTTGATGTTACTATTCTCAGTAGAATACATGTCCTGGATAAATAAAAAACACATTCAGACCAAACATCTACAACAATGAAATCATCTTAATTAGGGGATACCGAGGTAAGTTGTGCTTCGGGGTAAGTTATGCCGCCCACTGTTGGGTTGAAATGAAGAACTGGGTAAAGAAGGCAATGCCTACCCTGTATAAGATAATGCTATGAAAAGCTACAATCATGAATTCAATTTGTTTGATGAAAAATGGAAGTGATGAGGACTGAAATTCTTGTTTTGTTGGTCATTTGGTGTTCATAAAAGGATGATGTTCCTCTGGTTAGGAGGTATATCGAAACATTTGTTTTGTTAGATTTAATCTTGCACTGTTGATTTATTTTTGTGCCTATGATGTAAGATGTAATTTCATTTTTATTCATCTATTTAGGTCTAAATTGTACACAAAGCCTAAACATGTTGTGAAATGATTTACACTGAAAAGAGCATGTCTTAAAAGTGTTATACCCCCCCCCCCTCCCTTAGGCTAGGGTGGGATTGGTGTCCCAATGTTTGCCAATCAAACCTAACTTTCTTTTTTGCCAGTGAGGTTGGCATATCAGAGTATGTGTATAAAATTTCAGCTCATTCTATTGATATCTAGAGGTAGCACATTTCACTTGAAGTTTATAATGCAAATCCCAATTGGCGAGACCTGGAAAAACCTAAAAAAAGCATGATTTTCCAAAAATGAGACTTAGAATTAATAATTTTAGTTTTTGCAGCATTTCAATGTTTTGCATAAAATGGCTGATAAATGTGTGATCAGTTTCATGTAACACAAAACATCAACCATATGCTTAACACATGATGCAAATTATCTATCTGTAGGAATAGGTGAAATTAAAATTTAAAAAAATGGAATAATGTAAGAGGATTAACTTGCCCCGACAGGTGGCACAACTTAACCCAGTACCGGGGCAAGTTGTGCCACTAGACCTACTTTATTCAAATGCCTACCATGATCTGCCCGATGGTCCAGTTGCCCTGAAACTTGGCTCGATTCTGGCTGAGGTATTATATTTTGATATCTGATTTTCAGATTAAATGATTCAGCTTTGGTTTTTTGGAAAATCACACTGAAGCAAAAAAATTGCATAACTTACCCCGGTCTCCCTATATGTCTAGCCCTACATAAAGTGAATCTGGTTGTCATGCGAAATTATACAAAAATTGCAAGGCATACAATAGTTATATCACAATTAATTGTGTCATTGTGACTTCTTGACCTGGCTTAATATTCCGCAAATGATGTTAAAATTGTCATGCATTTTCAGACAGCAAAAAAGCCACCCTTGTCGCAAGAATGTTTAGTTAACATTGTGTTCCAAGAATTCTTCTATTTCTTTTTTCCTTTTCATACTTCTTTATCAGATAGGCAATATTTACTTTACATTTTAATGATTTATTGATAATACAAACCTTTCTATCAGGTCAAATTTCAAGAACATTTTGGAGGAACCCATTTTAATTATGTACCTACTTAATGCAGACTAAAATTACTGTGCTATCACTCTGACATTAATTTTCAATCTGGCAAAAGAGGTCAATCTGAACTTCCATTTCTCACTCTGATAGTTCAAAAAATTGCTTGGAAAAGCAATCTGGAGCACAATCTTCCATGTTACTTTTTTCACTAGTGCACTCTAAAAAATGTCAGGACAAAATTGGTTTTTTAGATTCAAAATGGTTTTTTGAAAAACCAAATTTCAATGCAAAACCAACATGGATTTTTTTAAAAAATCCATGTTGGTTTTTTGCATTGAAATTTGGTTTTTCAAAAAACCATTTTGAATCTAAAAAACCAATTTTGTCTGAATTTTTTTAGAGTGTGCCCGTGGTGTTTAAGTACTTGCCTCATGGTATAAGCCGGTTGTTCACCATGGAATCAGGAATATGTGTTTATCACAGCTCGGGCTAAAGCCCTTCACATTTTCTCTCTAAGCCAATAATTATTGCAGTCATTCATTTTACCATAAATGATAATACATGAATCGAAGTTCTTGACTTTCGCTGGTATTGACCATTGCATCCAGATAAAAATGCTAACCCAACTAGGACCACTTGTGCCATTGGGGACAATCTTGCATAATTTCAGCACCTCTGAATATTGACAAATGCAATGTGTAAATACAAGAAATCTTATATTGACGAAAAGATCCCTAAGTGGCATTTATCTTTAGTTTGTCCGATTGATAAAAATGCCAATGGGCCCTAGGTATTTTCTTTTTGATAAAAATCTTCGGTGGTGCCACTTATAGACGATTGATCGCGAAGTGTGATATATAAATGTTTTCTTTAGATGACAAATGTCTTTTTGTTGAAATACAGTCCACCGTTTAGTGTGACTGACCGCTGAATGTAAAGCAAGAACTCCAATTGAAATATTTCGAGGATATGTTTATTCTACAGTGCTTTAAGTGGATATTCACCGAACCGTGAATCCACTTTGTCCAAGTTTGTGTCGGGGTGGGGCCCTTCGACCAACGCCTTATATTTTGTGCAAAGACAGCTATATACAGTAAGTGGAAATTGATTTTATTCATTCATCTTATGAAGTGAAGATTTTATATTTGGACATATTTCGCTGTGTTGATAGGAGTCTCGGTGATATATGACCGACCGCTAATCATTCGGTAAGTAAATTAACTGATGCTGATAAATTCATTATAAATGACCGCGAGGATATATGATTAAATTATAAATATAATAATATAATGAAATTATTATGTGTATACCATGCATTATGCAATAAGGCATACGCTCCTTATACAACATTAGGTACACATAAATATTTGTCTGTTTTTTTATTTTATTTTTTTATTGTTAAAGATATCAAATTGTGGGAGTGTTTTGTCCTCTTTCAAGGTCTGATTATTGATTCATGACATAATTAGAATGTGTACATGTATATGGTGGATTAGCATTACTGTGTCCTTTTTTACATTTATAATTGGGTTTTTTCTTACACAAGTCTATCATGATTATGAAGACTTACATAACAGATTGGGAAAGATCTCACTGGGAATTCATTCATTAGGGCATTTAGGCCAACTATTTATTGCATTGTCTTCTTATCTATCTATCTATCTGTCTATCTTTCTATCTATCTATCTATCTATCTATCTATCTATCTATCTATCTATCTATCTATCTATCTATCTATCTATCTATCTATTTATCTATTTGTCTATTTGTCCATATTATGTTCAGTGATCTGTTCATCCACCTTACCTATCTATCTTGGTGGCTGGCCAAGTTGATTGTATCAGTGTCTGTGCTAGGTAATAAAAGATCCCTCAAATGGGTAATTGTGTAACATGTTGAGCACTCCCAGTCTAGAACTCTTTGCATGCCTCATATCACCAATCAGCAGCTGGGTAGTTATGGTTCGCGCCTGCTCTGCTGAAGGTCTTTGCCTGGATGGGTTTGAACCCAAGGTGGGGAACCTGAAATTTTCAGTGGACCTTTATGAGCAAAATCCCAGCTGGATGTCGTTCAAATGGGACATTAAATTGGTGGCCCCTAGTATTAGTGCCTATACTGGACAAGTAAAAGATCCCTCACATTGGGTAAATGTCTGACATGTTGATGACTCCCATAAAGCCCCATCACCCAACCTTCTTCATCCCTGCTTCAATGGGCTACCACTTTAGATTACTTTACTTTTCGACGACAACGTTGCTTCACAATAGTTCATCGTCAAACTTCTTGCACTAACGGGCCTTTATGTACGTGCAGTTAATGGTGAGCAATATTATTGAAACTGGCGCTATACAAATATCTATATATTATTAATACGTCATTCCCAGCAATATTCAAGAAAAAAGCTGTTTTTGCAATACTTGGCATGATTACACTAGTTGTTAGTGTATACATGTACAGTATTGCATTCAAAAAGAACATTTTTTATTTTTTCATATATGAATATATGAATTATAAAGCCTGTCACTCTTGTGTACCATGCAGGTTAGCACCATACAAAAACAAATATATGTAAAAGAGTAAAACTAAAAAAAATAAAAAGGTATCAATTTTTACCCAAGAAAAAGGTATTCATTGCTCAGTTCAGGCACTTGAAGGAAGTATTTTTGCCGTATTATTTTCTTGTGTAATGCATGACCAAGTCATTGTCGTAAGCAACACACACTTGCTCATAATTAGGGATTACTTTTAGGAGCAAAATCTCAAATGTGCCGTTTCATAAATGTCCATAATTGTTTCGCGCTGGTGCAGCTCTACCCAGTTTTAACACTGTGACATGAGTTTTCAATAGTGGCATGTTATTATCGTTTTCATAGCTGTGTGTTTTTCAAATTTGTACTTTGATTTATCTCAAAACCGTGATGTCACAGATTTAGTTGCATAACTTAGTATATTACAACTTTACAAGCACAAATTTCAAGAAACTGACCAAATGCATTGGCACATGGATTATGTATGTTCAGCTTGTTTGGTTTTGACACCTGCACTGGTTGATTGATGCTTCAATGAACTATAACTGAATCAAACAGACCACTTATCCTCAAAGGACAGTTAGGTACCATTCAGAATTTATGACTGGGGGTGGGAGTTTTGCCAGAACTTCCCGTCAAAATTTGATACCCCTTTTGAGTTTCATGCGGACTTTTAGTACCCCACTCTAGTGGTAGCGTGCTGGACTGCCAATCGCTGGGTCCAGGGTTGGAATTAAGCTCTTGCCGGGTCACCTGGGCCTATGTTGGATGGATGTTTCAACCATCCTTCGCCTCATTGCCGTGTCCTCCCCCTGTCCTAATTAGCCTACCAAGTGCATAACCACAGAACGTAAATCCCCAATCATCCATCCATAATGATCCATTATACTTGTGCCCTTGAATCGTTACGTGTACAGATTGCGGAATTTTTCGCCTAAAAATTGCAGATAAACTGAGTGTATGTGCATTTTGGACCTTTTTGTTTTTTAAAATTTCTTACCCGCTCTTGGACATGTTATCAAAAATCAGTACCCCCCTTGAAACATGTCTGAAAAGTTGGTGCCCCCTCAGGCAAAACTCCCACCTCCCCTAGCCATAAATTCTGAATGGTCCCTTGCCATGACTGACAACAAATTTTTGGAAATTATTTGAAATTGTGATAGCTAGTGTCTTGTGAAAAAGGGACACATTTTGTTTGCAAAACATTGAGACTCTTCTGGGGAGGCGCAACACTCGGCTTAGACAGAAGTTGTTTGTTGTGGTTGTACACAAAAGAAAAACATTGCCTGGCAGTTTTAGATTCCTTTGTCAAGAACTGTGATGTCAAACTCTAAACTGATATCCTTTCCACGGCCAGACTCATTCTGAACCCGGCAGCCATTGTGTGTCAATGTTGATTGTCTGTGCAGGGCCAGGAATTTCTTCCCAGCTGCTCAAACGGCCAGCCATAGTGTGTCTATGCTGCTGGGTCTGACTTTGTCCTATGTGTGTTTTGTTGATTGCAGAAATCACCAGCTTCGCAAATCATGTACAAGTTCATATTGCTCATGATGCTGTGCATTGATTAATAACTTTAAGAATACCCTTTCCCTAAACTATAGTTTTATTTTGTAGAGTGGTGTCAAATATCATTCACACATGTGTTTTTTCTGAAATGCTTGGCATTTGAGATTTATGGGCAGACTAACCTACATGGCTTGCCCCAGTTGCAGATAAACCTTTTGCAGGTCTGTTTCTGTCATGCTTGAGTTTGCTTGGATAAGTAAAACACACTTATTTATTATGTTCTTACTCATCATTTGACAGTGGTTTGTAATGTCTAATTACGATCCAATAGGTTAAAATCAAACTGTATTAATCATATCTTTAATTAAATAACTTATTGATAACACAATGGGTAGGTGCCCAATTGCCCTAACATATCATCTACCTTCTATAGATATTTCTATATTATATTTATTACTATTTCTCTTATGAAATAACTTAACATTGGATGAAATGGGGGAGAACAAATTACATTGTATATTAATACTGGCAAGAAAGTAAAACATGCTTCTCCGTTTTATTTCATTTATTTTCTATTGACAGTGTAGCGTTATGCATGATCTTAATTCTGTAAGTCTATGCCAAACTGTAGTGCTCCAGTGGTGTAACTGATGGGTGTTGGTGGGGGGTGTACTTAGCGGATGAATATTTAATATCCAGGAGGGGGGGATTTTTTTAATAAATAATTTTTTACTTTTGGTGAAATAAGTAAATTAGTTTTTGGCAGTTTTGAAATAAATAATTTCTGCCAGAGGTAATTCTTAAAAAGGTGTTGCTTGAGCAAGGAATGAATAATTAGGAACTTCATGTGTTAAAGAAAAAATATTACTGCCCTGGCCCTCTACTGAAAAATAAATAATTTCCTGCTGACGAAAATTCCAACTGGAAATTGAATGGTTGCCCCTTTAGTGTTCAAACCTGAGTCAAAATTTATGTTTATTTCCTTTTATTTCTTTATTGAAAGAGATGTTTTGAAAATGATTGTTTCCTAGTATTAACAATTAGTAATACTGTCATTATTCATATTATGTAGAAAATTCCTTTCTGGAAAAGCCGGAGTATAATCTGAATGTTAATTAAGAAAGTGTCAATCTACAGATTAAAAAGATGACCTACAGAAGGCTTCAGTCACATTTAACATTATTTTGACTGATACATTTACGTAATAGCCATGCTAAGTGAGATATATAAAGACAAACTTTTTTGAAAATGTTATAAAGGCAATTGAACTCACTTTGTTCTAAAAAAAAAACACACACGCACACAGTTTTTGCAATAAATGTATCAATTTAGGCAGTTTAATTTTAAAATAAAACTGATTTTTCACCATCTGAAAAATAAGAACGGGCAGGAAATAATTTCAGTTTGGTTGTGAAAAAAAGTAGAATACATTAGTCGGTAAAAAGCAACATCCCTATAATACAAGTAATATATCCCAATAAACCCCTTCTTGTAAATTGCCTCATCCCCTAGGTCGGGAGAAAAAATTAACATAAACACACAATTGCCTGGAAGCATAGGTGACACTTGTTTAGTACCCAGATGTTGAAAATCAACAAGACACACAATGGCCTTGGAGCATCTATGGCAGTAAAATCAACAAAACACACAATGGCCTGGGAGCATCTATGGCAGTAAAATCAACAAAACACACAATGGCCTGGGAGCATCTATTGCAGTAAAATCAACAAAACACACAATGGCCTGGGAGCATCTATGGCAGTAAAATCAACAAAACACACAATGGCCTGGGAGCATCTATGGCAGTAAAATCAACAAAACACACAATGGCCTGGGAGCATCTATGGCAGTAAAATCAACAAAACACACAATGGCCTGGGAGCATCTATGGCAGTAAAATCAACAAAACACACAATGGCCTGGGAGCATCTATGGCAGTAAAATCAACAAAACACACAATGGCTTTGAAGCGTCCATGGCACTGATTCAGCCTTCTGAAGGCCAGAATCAGCAAAACACACATTGGCCTGGGAGCATCTATGGCAGTAAAACCAACAGAACACACTACGGCTTGCTGGTTTCAAAAATGTGCCTGGCCACCAGAGTAAGGTTTTTGCCCACATTCCTTTCCTTTCTGAGTGAGGAAATTTCAAGCAACATTGACACACTACAGCCAAAGTCATGCCTAAAATTTCACAATTTTCATCTCTGCAAAAGACACACACATTGACACACTATGGGCAGGGAAAGGATATGTCACAGGTTGAAGATTAGACCAATCACATTCACCGATACCCTCTGATGTCACGGTTTAACTGCAAAACGAAGTTTCCAGAAAAACACACAGCTATGAAAACGATAATAACATAACATAACATATCTTTAATGGTCACCGGTAACACACACACGTACAAGTGAAATTGGTATGCTGTATTAGACTGAAAATATGAAATATGGAAAAATTATGCAGAGTCATTTATAAGTCTGATTGAGGTTGGTACAAAAGTTCTGTGAAATCAACTGGTCCTAGCATAGGTCAGCCTCAGTCTTCTGCCACTTGGTAGCATCACATGCTTCTCATGCAGTGGATGGCAATTGTCCTTGATAATTGCCTTTCCCATGCCACATACCTTTTTGGTATAAATATCTTCATTTGATATGCATCCTGGAAGCAATCTGCTGCACACTTCATGGGGTCGATCTAACTGCTTTCTCCGTCCCACAGTCAGCATGCGTAAAATGCGACTCCTGCATGCATAAGGACACTAGCCTACAGTGCTATTGTAAAATAGAGTTACGATGTCAGGGCTAACTTTCAGTTTACGCGTGGTTCTGATGCAATACATTTTCTTGTTGGCTTTCTTTGTTTGCAACATTACAATTTGTACAAATGACAGCTTATTGTCTATAGTTAGCCCAAGATACTTGTAATCATCACCAACCTCTACAGGTGTGTTGTTAACATGAACAGGAGCTACTGGGGAAGTGTGTCGTCTAAAATCCCAGATAACTTCTTTTGTATCGGCAATGGCAGTCATTGGAAGTAGTTATGATTGAAGAGAACCATCTTGTGCTTCAACAGAAGTTGCCAAAGTTATGAATTTACATGGAGATTGTTGAAACATACCATATAAATGTGCAACGGTATACATATAGGGCAGAGTGGGGCACAGTGAGACGGCTGGCACAGTGAGACAAAGCCCGTAGTGTCTAACTGGTACTGCTTATGGAACAACCCTCTTTTGTACAGTACAAATATTAGATAAGTAAAAAAAACTGTCCCATATCCTGAATGCTCACACAGCTTTAATTTATTATGGTTAATAGAATTTAAAAATTTTGGTTTTTAGCCAGTGTAATAAATAATTTGACCGAATGACTTTTTGTTAAAATTCCAAAGAAAAATGAGATAATGCAAATCAATTTCCAGGAAATGCAATTGAAACATTTGTTAGTTGTCTTAGTTTAAATGGGAGCATCTGAAAAAAAAAAAATGCAACTCCAACTCTTACTCTTTGTGTTTCCTGAATTTTAACTCCATTTCCTGGCAGTATTTGGATAAAAAAAAAGTTCCATCTTGTTTCAAAAGAATTTCATACATTAATATTAGTTTTATATTTTTTTGTGTTTGGGCTTACAATTTAATACAGTTCACATTGCCCGAAAATGAGTTTCTGTCAATTATTTCAATAAATTTTAGGATTCAGGAGTCACAATGCAGGTTAATATTATTTTTTTACTCTGACTTCAAACCCAAAGCCCTGAGTTGCCACCTGTCTGGAAGTATTGTTAGTGACTAGCTGAACAGAATATAAGGTTGAATATTATTGTCAAAAAATGATGTGGAATTTTTGTAGATTTATGCTGCACTTATTATTTTGCAGTTATGTTGCTATATCTTTTGAATTTTATCCTAACTTTGAGGTAAACCATGTATGACAATGATTGCTGCTTGTAATAATTGCAGTGACATGTGTATGTCAATTTATCATCATAATGATAAATAAAGATCCTGGTTATTATGGAGTGCGGCCACTTGAAAAGTTTTAGCATGAATTGACAACTGGTCAAGAACTCCGCTTTCAATACTGGACTAATATGAGGACATTCCTTTCATTTTGAAGTATTGTATAAGCATTTGTAAGTATTTTGGTTTCTTTCCAACAAGCTTTCAGCTTTTATCCAAGTGTATGCAGTACGTAATGCTTGCACATTTTTCACACACACACTCTTTAAGGGGCGGGGAGTTAGGTTCTGTTGGTAAAGCACTGTGCTGCCAATCGTTGGGTCCTAGGTCCGATTCCAGCTCATGTGTGGTCACAAGGACCTATGTTGAACGGCTGTTTCAATCATCCTGTGCCTGATTGCTGTGTCCTCCTCCTCCTGGCCCAGTTAGCTTACCAAGTGCATAAATACAAGATGTTAAGCCCTAATTATCCCTCCATCCATCCACTGTTGCACTGGCCAATACTTTTGCATCAGTCCCTGGAGCACAGAAAATAACTGTTTTTTCATTAAATTTTTTGTTAATTTGCGATTCTGCCAGCCCAAACGGGCAACCATTATATATAGGTCATGGGGATTGGGCTATGGAGTTTTTTTAATTAGATAATTTCTTGTCCTGGATTGATGAAATAAATGAATTAATTTTAGGCATTCTTGAAATAATTATTCTATGCTATCGGTATTATCATGGTATTGTTTGATTTAGAAAGAAGTATTGGAGAAAGTCGCATGTTCAGAATAAACTACTTCTGACACCAAACCTTGAATAGATAATTTCTCAATGAGGAAAATTCCAAGCCCTGCTCCACAGAAATCTAATGGTCGCCACCAAATGAACACAAATTGCAAAATCTCAGATTTTTACTGAATTCGTTTTCTGACTGTGTCCTTGACTGTCCACACTTCAAGGTCGCGATCATTAGTTCGAAGGTTTTGACCAAAATGAAAATTGAATGAATTAGATGTTTACACTCTACAAGAGGATGCACACCACTAGTTGTATAGAAGTTTCAAGTTGTTTGGGTACACTGTGTGGCTTCAGGGGAAATGCACACACTCTAAAAAAATTCAGACAAAATTGGTTTTTTAGATTCAAAATGGTTTTTTGAAAAACCAAATTTCAATGCAAAAAACCAACATGGATTTTTTTAAAAATCCATGTTGGTTTTGCATTGAAATTTGGTTTTTCAAAAAACCATTTTGAATCTAAAAAACCAATTTTGTCCCGACATTTTTTAGAGTGCAGTATCTGTCGTTGAAGGTAGAGGTTGTTCATGGGAACCTGGTGCTGGACTGACGAAAACTGGAGGAGGTTCTATACCTAGTGTTCTATATTTGGGCAGCTGGAACACCCTGGACATCCCTGATTTAATAGGACATGTGCCAGACTCCAAGCCTTACCATCTCATTCAGTGGTGTGATCTGCGTGGGGGCCGTTGGGGTAGCTGATCGAGCTTCCTTGGTCAAATGTATCACACGGTGATCGCTACGCTTTCGAGTGGTCTGAGCAGAATACACTGCAAAAGTCTACCTTGGCAGTGTTCGCATATATGAAGAAGTGAAAATTAAAACAAAAATAACATTGAGTTGCCCGAGCCGAAAACATGAATAAATACTGTTTGTGAGACCTAAAATTTAATAGTAAAATGTCATGCAAATAAAATAAATGTGTATTTAAGAAAAATAAGACGAATTATAAAATTAATTTTGGCTTCGATTCGTCCTCAGGCGAAAAAATAAATTTTAAACATCAAGTTGGACAAGCCGAAAACATGGATAACTCGTGTTTGTGTGTGACCATACATTTCTGATATGCTATCATTAAAATAAAAAGCGTATTTGAGGAAATTAAGTTCTAAGAAGAAGAAGCTGAGTAAAGAATAATTTTTGCTTCTGTCTTCGCGTAAAGAAAACTTCGATAACATCACGTTTGACAAACCATCAACAAGGTTAAATTGTTTTTGTGCACATGTGACCTAAATTTTCTTACGTGAATGTCAATGTGAATGTCATGCAAAGAATATTATTTCTGAAAATACCATTTGAGAAACTGTCCGACAGGTTCTTTCATTTGATTTTATCTGCATAAATTATATTTAGATTCTTGTGACAATAAAATTCTTGGAAATTTCTTTGGAGAGACCACACCCTGTCCAGCCCCATCCCACTAACTGTAGTGTAACTAAAGAAAATTAATGTATGATTTTGTAACAGGTAAAGGTAAAGGAACTTTTATTTAACATGGGTGGCCAAGCTAAGTCGGTGACTTGTTTCCAGTTGGGCCCACGGCGCCTCCAATTTACATCTGATGCGAACGACGATGTCGTGGAATGACATGATGGCCAGCCTGGGGATTGAACCCGGGTCCCTCGCTTGTGAGGCAAGCACTCTACTGACTGAGCTATCGGGGCTGAAGATGATACAGTTGCCTTTGTTAGTTTTGGTACTGCTTGAGAAAATGTCTGTTTTTATCTGCATATTTAAATTCCAGGCACACTAAAACTTCTTGGCTTTTTTTTTGGGGGGGAGAGAGACCACACCCTGCCCAGGCCCATCCCAGACCGAAAAATCCTGTCGTGGTTTTAGCTTCGTTTTAAGTCAGCCTTTGTCGGACCAGCCGCATCCCACCTGATATAACTAAAGAAAATAAATGTACGATGTTATCATGAAGATGATACGCTTGCCTTTGTCAGTTTTGGTACTTTGAATTTTTCCTGTCAAGCGAGTTCTTTTCTTTTTAACATTGGTTAATCGGTATTTTAATTGACAGCCATTTTCATAATTGTATAGCCACTCAGATTGAAGTTATTTTTATTCATTTCTCTATGAATGATGAAGAAAATGAAAAATTGTGTCCGAAAGCTTGTATAGTGTTGACTTAAGTTACAAATTGTGGCAAAAAACTTTGAGAGTAATTTGTCGGAAGCTTCATTTTAACAAACTATGATATAAAACTAAATGATTTATAATTTACAGGCATAAGTATGGCATAATATTACCATGGTCCTGGAGTGCATGCAGACTTTTTACCTATCAAGTTGGACAGCATGCAGATTAATGCTGTATAGAGTAGGCCGGGGCATGCGGCCCCCCTTAACTTCGAGGTGCGATTTGACCTACTTTTTATGGGCGATTATTTGAATGCTTTTGCTGACAGGAAGGGTTCACTTGACTCTACTAATATGTAGTGAAACAAATGTCTACCAATTTTAATAAAGGAGTTACGGCCATTTTTGTAAAAAAAAAATAAAATTGCCTTCTTACCCCACCCATCGGGCAAGAAGCCCCCCTATTATAATCCTATGGCAATTTTTTTTGTGAGCGCATTCAGCCTAAAAGTTATTTCTTAGGGTTCTTCTATCCTTTTTAAGGCATTCTATTCACTTTTTCTGAATTTCAGAATTTTTCTGTTCATACTTTTATTTATTTTTTTTTTTTTTGCCCTGTTTCAATTTCGGGCCCAATTTTTTTCTATTTTAATTAGCTATTCTATCAAGTTTTAAGGTAAAGTAGTATGCAGAGAAAATGATTTCTGAAAATATAATTTATTTGCATCAGAGAAAATTTCTGACAGGTTCTTTTATTTGATTTTTTCTGCATATATTTAAATTCCTGTCACCATAAAAAAAATTGGCTATTTCTTTGGGAGACCACACCCTGCTCAGCCCCACCCCACTATTTGAAATCAAAGGAAATACCAAAATAATGTGCATGCAGATTTTTATTTTTTGGATTAAGAAAATTTAATTTAACCATAAAAACATTTGAAAGTTAACAATTTTACAATCTTGTATTCAGCTAATTTTGGTCATTTCTATAGAAGTTAAAAGTCAGTCGCAATACTTCTGTTGACAGTTTGTTGAACTGTGTTATTACAATTTTTGTAGAAAGTATGATTCTTTTTTAGTTTGTGGTTTTAGTTTTTGTCCTTTAGTAATTTTAGTTAATACACCACCTTGACTTTTCATGGTTAAAAAAAACTAAAGAACTTTCAATGGTGAAAGTGTTTTCATTTATATTTCAATGACAAGCATGACAAAAATTATTTTCTAATGTCTGCTTTCCAAAAGTACTTTTTCTTCATTCACTAGTAAAATTAAATAATGTAGATGTACTAAAAGTAGCAAAATGTAGAGCAAAGAAATGACTGCATTCAGTAATGGCACCTATGGATGCCAACTATCAAATTTTGTGCCAACTGCATGCTGTGATCTGTGGGTAGTGGACAATGCCTGAAAAATTTCAGTGGAAATGTTGACGAATTTCTCCTTTTCTACTCCCAAGTTTTTCTCTTTTACAACTCTTATTAGTCTCTCGTAAAAATTGTTTTTCCAATGCCATCAATGTGACTTGGTGATAGTGTTTTATGTTGTGTATTTGACCTCATCTGTCACTGTCAGAGTTCACGTACCCTTCAACCCTTGCAGGGCTCCGAGGTATGCCACCACCCGGAAGAAGCAAGCTAACGCTGTAAGCCTGTAACATCAGTTTTTGATGTGACTTGTTCTTGGCTACGGCAGTCATTGGAACTAGTTACACTCTAAAAAAATTCTTAACTAAACTTGTGTTGTTTTTTTTTCAATCCAAAATGGTTTTTAAAAAATCCATGTTGGTTTTTGCATGGAAGTTTGGTTTTTCAAAAAATCATTTTCCATTTTTAAAAAACTGTTTTGTCCCGAATTTTTTTTTTGAGTGTACAATTGAATCAGACCATCATGTGCTCCAGCAGAAGTTGCTAAAGTTATCAATTTCTGTGGAGATTGCTGAAGAATTCAATATTGATGAGCTACCTCGTAAAATTAAGGATTGTTCCTGACAACCTTAGCTCCATGATGGATAATAAATAATGAAGTGTTTACTTTGATTGCACCACAATCAATGTCGATGACAATTTAGTGAATTTGTACACTTCCATCATGTGGCACAATTTACAATCGGCATGTCTTTAAATAAAAATGTGTTCCGCAAGCTGAGCCTCGTGCTCCGATATAATGATAATTCATTCCTGAAAGTTATCTGATCCTTGCTTGACATGTAGACTCTTAGTCTTGCATTAAGCTATCTTGAAAGTCCTTCTTTATCTTAAGTACTACCTTCAAAACTGGAACATTTTTTACTATTTCATTTTTTTTATTGGGCAGTATGTTCACACTTATATAGGAATTGTATTTTCCACTAACAATTCTGAAACAGCAGGGCTGGCAGGTAGAGGCATTGCTTCTTAAAGCAACCAAAACCATTTCATTTAGATTTAAATTTTACCTTACTGGTTACTGGTTCAGGCGTGCCGCGCAGAGACTTTTTGGGAGGACGGGCATTATTTACCAGGATGTCTTGATCCAGATTTCTTACAAATTTTTAATGGTTGACTATGATATAAAACACAAAACATCATTACAAAGTTATTTCCTGGAGGTCCTGGTACTAGTAATTTTTTGTCTTCTTTTTTTTAGCAGTGGTCTCATTCTTATCAGTAACTTGCACTGATAACACTGAGATTTACTGGACTTTAACACCAACCCACAATATGATGATCGGTGAGAAAAAAAGATTGAGCAAACATTTTTTTAGATGGCCTTATGAAAATTAGAAGGTTGTACTATAAAGCTGTTTCCAGTTGTAGAGTAGGCTTAGTATATAGTTAGATTATACTCTGACTCAGACACCATTTTATTCATTTACAGTGGGAGAGTGGTATGGTCAATTTTACCCAGACTGTCTATCTTATTTTCAAGTTGCATTAGGAAGGTTCTCCACGGACTCTGCAGAGGGAGGAATGGCCCACTGTCAATGATTAGCACCTGAGTGTAAATTATCTTTTACACTGTAATGTTTCAGTTGATTCCAATCTGTACGATCACAAATTGTCCGTTTTGTTTGGAGGCCTCTAGTTCCTTTACAAAATTAACTTTCACAATCACATTACCATGCATGAGACATTTTGCAACTTAAGAGTGTATCACAGGGCATGGAACTCCTCAAAATTTCAAGGTTCCATTTGACCTAATTCTTTGCGATAAATTTTTTATTAAAATGATTTTGAAAAGGCTTTTCTTGTCTCTGATTACAAGTAATGAAACAAATATCTGTATATTTTTGAAGTTATGGAAATTTATTTTAAAGGTGTGAAAGGCTCTCTTACCCCATCCATCATGCAAGAAGTCCTCCATACTGTATTATATGAGCGTAGCTCACTTGAGTGCAGAGAGCATCCTGTTGTTGTTGCTCTCCAGTGGACCTGAATTGATCAACAGTCCATGATTTGTCACTGTGCTAAAAATAGATTGCAGGTCCAGCCTCTGAACTACTGGTTGGTTTCGAATTCCATAATGTTGAAAAACATACATTTTCATTCCTCAAAACTGTTTAAATATTCCCATGTTGTGTATTGATTAATATTGGACAAGACGGAACAAATTCGTCCAGCTGATCGTTGTTTTTTTCTTGTGAACTTTTTTAATCCTCCAGAGGGCTGCTGCTGGCAGACATCAGTGCCACCTGAACATGTTTTACATTACGCATGTAAAAAAAAAGATGATGTTGTAGTGTCTAGTGTATCCTGAATTATATAGAAATGACTTTATCTTAAAAAATAAACTAAATTTTGATAATTTTTAATGGAGCTTTGCGAATTCAATGGCCTTGCCATCTACATATTAATCAAATGGCTATTCTTTATGGTTAACTCATTTGGTCGCCGAACTTATTTTGGCTTCTGCTCGTTTAAAGGCCTTCTTATGTTTGCTTAGAAGATTATTTTAAATGATATAGGGAAAAATAGATTTCATGTGCGATGCACTCACAAAATGGTCTATCTCATCAATAAGGCCTATATACCTTAACTGAGCTCTCAATGCAGATCAAACTCTAACAAAATCTTATGATGCGAATACATTTATACCACATTTTATAATTATAAGTAGGATGAAATATTTTCTTTCGTATCATATTCCTTTGCATCCCGTATAAATTCTTGACATCTCACGACATCTTTATGACGACAATGATTATCTTCAAATTAATTCTTGGAAGAATTTTGTTTACACTCAAATATTTATTTCCTATTAGAATCACTGTGTGCATTATAATTATATTATACCCCTTGATCGAATATTCAGACCAATAAAAACCCTCCAGACGGATGAAGTAAATATTTGTAATTCGTGCTTATCTATACCAATACAAATGGCTACTTCACCGTTGACGTAATCGCCTTTTATCATGAGTTGGAGATATAAGGTGCACATTATGGGTATGTGTCTTACATTTGAACATTTAGATGAGGTTTGCAAAAAATGTTGATATATTGTTGTGTGCGTATCATGGATAAACTCCAGGTAAGAAATGATTTGTATATTATATATTGATAATTATCCATGTAAAAAGATAATAGAAAGAGATCTAACGTGCTACAGAATAAGGTTCATTTTTTAACCAAACACAATTATTGTGGGTTTTATCCATAGACTCATAAGTGCACCGGACAGGGCGGGGAGGAGAGGCAGTTTTCCGCCCTCCCCCAACCCATAAAAGTTTGGAGACACCAAAAAATTCAGGCAAAGAGGACCAAAAATCCGGGCAAATGATCTATTTAATGTTATCGAAAATCAGTGGTTCCAATAGGCCTATAGATGATATTTGAAATGGTATGAAATCTGGATTATGAAATTGGGGCAAATGTCGTTTGCCCTCCTAAATTGTCTGCATGTAGTAAACCAATGCATAGACGACATATAAACTACATCCGTGGGTACGATTCCTTGAGTCAGATATCGACAGTGTTTCCTTGAGTCAGACTCACTAAATGACCTTCAATTATATGTAATAACTAACATTGCTCACGTATCAACATATTCGATAGGGTAATGCTCTTTGACTCGGACACTCGTGAAAAGTAACCTTGAGTCGGACACTTTTAACAGTGCTCATTGAATTGACCAGTTGAGTGGACACCTGGGCAAACTGAATACCACAGGTGTTCAATTAACTCCTACTTAATCTGCCAGGCTATATTAAATATCTTTACGATGTGTATTACGAGTGATATTTGCCCTGAAAAATGGCTAATTTCACAGTTGTGCCACTGTTACTTTTTGAGACTTTTTGGAACTTACTCAATTTTGATGAGGCTAGAATAGTTATTCAAAACTAGTACACTCTCTTAAAAAATGCATACATATGTATTTCTTGCTATTCTATCGCCCTGTCTGGTTTTCATGGGTAAATTTCTCTGCACAAACCAGCACTTTAAGATATTTGTTTGGGACACCTTGACTCGGACACTTCAATTTTTGAACGTTACTGGGATCTACCATTACATAACAAGGGGGATCAGCTGATACCAATATGTTTACTCGTTCTTAGAAAAGAAAGATGTAAAACAGCCGATTTTTTTCATGAGTAAATAGTATTGTTGACTGGCCATTTGCTATTACCTTTCGATTTGCACAGCTTTACAGTAACTTTAAGGTACAAAAAGTGACTTGAAAGTCCTTTAGAAATATTTCAACATTAAACCGTTTCATGGTCAATTGGCTCAATAAAATGTGAATAATTTGCCTTCTTAAATTTTACAGCAGAAGGTTGAAATACCCCCTGCCAATTGAGCAATTAGTTATCTTTCACAAAATATAGAATTATATACCATTTATGATAACAAGGAGTTGAATTCATGTATTTAGGTGAAGTATGCAGATTTTAGTATGCAAAATAAAGTATAAGCCTATTGCAGGACTAAAAATTAGTTGCTGGTGTTCCTCAGGAGAAGGCGACAAATAAATGCATGATTTATATATTATATAAAACATAAGATCAGAATTCTAGCAACCATTATCTTAACCAAATTCATTATTAACTTTTTTTAGTTATCATTCCATTTTGGCTTTAAATCAACTTTTTTTTGTACATTTTAGCTTTACAAGGGTTGCATTGAGGGAAAGTTTTTAGGAAAATTTCAAATTTCAAATAGATTCCGGAACTATCTCATAATGAATTTGTCTCATTGAATTCACTTGACCTTCAGATCGAAATGTATTGTGATTTGAATGTGCCCTTATGAGGGTAAGGGCATACCCCCTGTTGGTTAGGGCATTTAATGGCTTTTATGTCAGGGTGACCTGGCACGAATCTTTATGGGTTGTGCCCTATTAAGATATTTTTAGGACTATTTTGACGTCATTCGATTAGACTTAGAATGTTTTGACGTCATTCGATTAGACTTAGAATGTTTTGACGTCATTCGATTACTCTTAGCACAGTAAATGAACCATTTCCATGATTGCTGTGCGAAACACACATCCGGAAAGCGCTCCGTAGCTTTCAAAAATAATGCTGAAGTGCCCATTTTTTGCTCTTCAGGGCTCTGTGTCACACACTTTGATATGACACCTCGTTTTTTTTAATGAGATGTGGGTTTATGGTCTTTTTGTGATAAACAAGGCCAAGGGAAACAGGAGACGACTCTTGTTTATAATAGGATCAAAATGTATAATTTTGCTTTTACAAATAATAAGTAAAATTTAAGTAACATGTTTCCTGCTGGTTTAGCCTAGCTCACATCTTTATCTATTGATATTCCCAATTATATGCACATTGGACCTTGGTTTCGCGCTTCTAAAACTTCACAATTATTGTTGTTTGTCGAAAATCCATTACGTAATTATTGCTGTGATTTAACAATATTTTCTTGAGTTACTTTGAAGTTGTTATTTAAAAAATTTAATGGTTTGAATTTCCGTTCTTGAGCAAAAATACTATTTCACCTGTATAGCCCATGAATAGAGCCATTCAATGGGGCCTATTCAGGCTCTGGAATGCATTTACAAAAATTAAACTATGCAATAGAGAATTGTAGTAAAAAGGGTAACCCATTGTGGATTTGTGAATATCAAATCTCCACCAAGTTATATTATAAAAAAACATTCCAAAAAGGTGTGAAATTCTAGAATGGTGTGAATTTGCCAAGGAAAAAGTTGATATTTACCAATAGTTGCTGGTATTTAAAAAGTAAAAACTCGTCAAAATTAATAGGATCGTCAGAATAATTTTAATATTTCTTTTTTTTTGCTCTCAATAGCCCACTCCGATTCATCAGAGCTTTCACCGTATTGATTTGGGTCATTTATGATAATATTTCAAATATAAAAGAAATTCATTACGAAATGGGCACATCTACGTTGTGGAAAAGTTGTGACGAATTGGCCATCTTGTCAAAACTTACGTAGAATTGTATGGTAGTATTGAAAGGTAGAGATAATGTTGGAATAAGTTTGTGAAGCAATGTCAAAGATGTATATGGAATCTGTATGCGATGTTGTGGCAACATTTTCAAATTTTGTGAAAAAACCTCAATGTTGAATTCGCATTGTAGCAACATAATTTCTGTCATACATTTCTAGTTACCAACAGACGGATGAGCCCTCCCCCAACTTCCACCGTTGTGTTTACGTGCCCCTTGGGCACTCTGTGTTGGGTGATAATGTGTGTACTTTAGCCCACTGTAGGATACACCTGGCTTCTCACTTTAAGTATCACTGGTGACTTTCCCGAATTTGTTTTGGATAATTGGACCATGGCACCAATTCTAGATATCATTGTGACCTCAATGAGGACAATTTCCCTTCCTTTAGGCATGTTGGCCTGTCCTTTTTGAAAAATTGTCTCTGGAACATTATTGATGATTTTACTTGAGGACACAGTTACCTTGACCTAAGGTAGACAATGAATTATTGGTTTTGTAATATGTTTATTATTTATTGCCAAATTGTCCATGTGGGTGGCTTGGCAAGTTGGGCAAATTTGTTAAGTTGACACTTAAAAAAACTTACAGTGACATGGATTTTCTCTTATGTTTGCTTTCATAAAAGAATAATTGATGTGGTAATCAAGTGATTTGCTCCTGCTGGCATCAACATTTTTCTCGTCAAAAATTTTGGGGGACAAGAAGAACGAAATGATCTAATTTGCTAGATATATATATGGCTCATTGGTCCACTGGTCCCTGTAAACTCCTTATTATAAGAACAACTTGCCTTGTGTAAGCACCTGCCTTCTGAACCCTAACTATAAAAAATATGGAATATTTCAGCAATCTCCACAGAAATTGATAACTTTTGCAACTTCTGCTGGAGCACATGATGGTCCGATTCAATCATAACTACTTCCAATGACTGCCATAACCAAGAACATTTCACCATTAAATACTTGTGTTATGTACAGTATTAACCCAGGGTAGAGCTACATCAGGGTGTAATATGGAAATTCAGTTGATTTATTCAATAACATAGGAAATATAATTCGCTGTTGAAAATGATTAATTTGTGAGCAGTCCGATAGAAACTCTTATTTAATTTGACATCAGAAGAAATTCTTGATCGAAAGCACTCGATCATGAGTGTGATGATCAAAAGGAATTATATTTCAATGTTCAACCAACCCCGGTGTCCTCCTAGATTTAGTGGGTGGCCCTACATTCATGGCATATGCATATTGAATATATCAAAGTATAGACGCAATGGTTTAATGGAACCAAAGAATTCAGAGCCATTTAGCCGAAAGAATGTATGTTCAACAGTTACTGTGTCGTTATTTTAAGTTGAGCTGCATGGCAGACTTCCATAGCCTATATCAGATTTATTAATGCAAATGTATTATTATCTCAAAGGTAAATGAACAAATGTTTTTTAATTTGATTTCATTCGCGTTTAGTTTTTTCTTGTAATCTCAAAAAATATATCACTTCAGCAAGGATGATCTGAGTGGAATATTATGCTTCAGAGAGTGCAAAACTCCTTGCAGGATTAAATGGTGGCACAGGAACTTCAAAGAAGTTCAGAAATGCTGCAGAAGTGCAGAATTTCTGCAGAGGTATTTCCAGAAGTGATTATTTTTGAAGGAGTGCAGAATTGTCACACAACTATTCATAATTTCTGGCGAAGTGCAGTCTCCCTGCAGAAGTTCAGAATTACTCGCAGGATTGCAGAATTTAACCGGAACTTGTAAAATGCAGAATACCATCAGAAGTACAAAATTCATGCAAAAGTGCAGAAGTGCAGAATTCCTGCAAAAATGAATACCGTTAGAAGTGCAAAATTCCTGCAGAAGTGCAGAATTCCTTCAAAAGTGTAGAATACCTGTAGAAGTTCAGAATTCCTGCAAAACTGCAAAATTCCTGTAGAAGTGCAGAATTCCTGTAGAAGTGCAGAATTCCTGCAGAAATGAATACCGTTAGAAGTGCAGAATTCCTGTAGAAGTGCAGAATTTCTTCAAAAGATTAGAATACCTTTGAAGATCAGAATTCCTACAATAGTGCAGAATTCCTGTAGAAGTGCAGAATTGCTGCAGACTAGCATAACTCCTGCATAACTTCAGACTACAGGAAGTAATTATAATCTCTTAGATATTCTTGTCAGACTGATTTTGAGATTTCCTCAGTCACAGTGAAGGAGCAAAGGACTGACGGGTGAAAGTGAAATATCCCAGAGACAAGGAGCCTCATATATCACTTCAACACACTCTAAAAAAGATTCAGTCAAAATTGGTTTTTTAGATTCAAAATGGTTTTTTGAAAAACCAAATTTCAATGCAAAAAACCAACATGGATTTTTTCAAAAATCCATGTTGGTTTTGCATTGAAATTTTTTTCAAAAATCCATGTTGGTTTTGCATTGAAATTTGGTTTTTCAAAAAACCATTTTGAATCTAAAAAAACAATTTTGTCTGAAATTTTCAGAGTGTATCCCAGAGACAAGGTGCCTCATATATCACTTCAACACCTGGTAACTGTCCTCAAGACACCTGAGCCCTAACCCCAAAATAAACCTCTAAACCGTTATAGAAAGGCAATTGTTAATGGTAGTCTAGTCAATATTTAGTTATTCTGTGTACATAGTTGACTTAAGGAGGGGTATACATATACTCAGGCTTAGGTAGGGTGTGGCCAGAGCTCTTATACAGACTAACAGAGGAGGGGCATTTGCCATACCCTCAATTCAAGAGGCCCTTCCTGTCTTCCTGCACTCTAAAAAATTTCAGACAAAATTGGTTTTTTAGATTCAAAATGGTTTTTTGAAAAACCAAATTTCGATGCAAAACCAACATGGATTTTTTTAATAATCCATGTTGGTTTTGCATTGAAATTTGGTTTTTCAAAAAACCATTTTGAATCTAAAAAACCAATTTTGTCCCGACATTTTTTAGAGTGTGAGAAAAATGGTGCAGTATTGCATGTCATAAGCTTTAATAGATCTACAACATTGCTCATGAATATGGAATACTTTTTGGTAGACAAATAAAGGTAAATTTCAGAGTTTTAATGCTTTAGCAAGGTCTACTATAGAGTCTATGTATCTTTCTTAATCATTCTTTGAGAGCCTCAACAGGTATTTTAGCAAGAATTATGTATTTTTGCCTGGATGTATGCCACCTTTGTAAACACTCTTAATTTCCACATTTCACTTGACACTCTAAAATATGTTTTAAATTTTAGGATGTTCTTCCACAATGGCAGTTATTGGAAGTAGTTTTATGATTGGATCTGATCATCATATATGCTCCAGCTGAAGTTACTAAAATTAACAATTTTATTGATTTGCTGAAGTATTATGAGCTCTAGGGCCAAGGTGTATGCAGATTTGTGTATAAGGAAGCTATATTCTAGTCATCTGTATATGCTATATATATATATCAATCAATGCATCATCAATCACTGTGTAAAGTTTCTCACAGATTGTACTCCCTTCTCTAGTGAAAAGTCAGTATACTGGATCTACTGTGAGTTAATGAACATTCTCAGACATCATCATTGTTCATCATTGTTTGATCATCCAGTCCTCGTGAAATGAATTATACATGCGGTCTTGATCTTATAGTGGAATTTTTTATTCAAGATAAAAGAGCTGCTTTCAATTCACTACCATCCTGAAAGAAATACAGTTTCATTGGATCTTTCTTTTTTCATTACTCGTACCATCCTTAAATAACATTTCAATTGATGAATTCACTACCATCCTATAAAAGAAATACAGAATGATTTCAATTGCTGATTTCAGGGTATTATATGAACCGGTAGATTACTGGTTTTCATTCCTAATCTGTCTTTAGGGTAGCCTATATAATGCATATAAACCGAACATGAACTGAAAATACACTCCCAACGCAAAAGGTTCTTTATAGTACAATTAAAGAACCCATAGCCCAAAAAAGGTTCTAATTTTTTTTGGCGTTCATTTAAATTGAAAAGGTTCAATACTTGGTGGGAAGGCCCAATGATAAGACCTTATGCTCCAAACATGAGAGAAAGGTGTTCAATTTCGGAAGTTCAGTGCAGTCAGATTATCTAAACGTTTATTTTGTTTGTTGCATGTTGGGACCTTATTAAAGTTGAGTAATGAACTTTTTAGGGCTCCTTATCTATACCAACTTATAGAACCCTGAAAGGTTCCATGTAAAACTTTTTTCGTTAAGAGTTTATGGTTAAGTTGAAAATTTATAAGCATTCAGTTTATTGAGCTGTCAGTTGAGATTATTATACAAGTGTTGGTCAATGACTCCTATGAACTTTTAAAGAACAAAGATTAAAAATCTATTTGGAAAAAAAAATCAATGACCCACCACGACCATCACCCATGACTTGCATGACATTGCATGTGTGTAAATGGTTCAAAGTGGGCCTGGAAATATAGCATTTCATTTGTTGGTTTCTGCCGAGTGATTCAACCTTTGAGTGCCGAAATCGAATAAATACGTTCTGCAATGTAGGGGAGACCTGGGCACGTTGGTCCGCTTTTTTATTTTTTGGCTATCAATCAAAAACTTCTATAAATATATGAAAAATCTCTTTACTGACTGGCTTGTTAACATCTGCAATACCCTTATGCCAAACCATGTCGATCTACCTTCTAAAGCTGTGGAGAAAAATAAGTTTGAAAATTTTTTTTTATTGTCTAACGTGCCTCAGACCCGGGGAACGTTGGACCACCATGTGGGGCATGTTGGACCACCGCATAAAAGTCCAGGAAAATAAAAGAAAGTGAGCAAACACCACATTTTATTCTTACAGATCACAACACACACTTGTGCGTCATTGCAGAATGATGATATCGAAATATTTATCCAGATAATTTGAATAAATGTTGTTTCAGCTAGAAGGGCTGACAGATCAACCAACTGAATTGATTTTATCCTCATATTGAGCAGGAATGACATAGGTGCTCTATTAATGTTAAAAATTACACAGCTGGCATTTTGCAGACTATTTGTTGTCAGTCAATCCAGTTTACAATGTTCCAACCTGCCCCATCCTAACCTCTAATGAAAATGTGCATGCCTCGCTGACAAGGTTGAATGTGAACTTGGGAAACTTATATCAAACTTTACTTAAGTGGTGATAGTTTCAATTTATGAGCCCGTCTGACTGGATCCCCCATATTTTAAGAAGGGTAACCTTACCATCAAGACTTGGAAAAAGTCACTTTTTATGACGAAAATCAGAAACCTGAAATAGAACTCACACTTTTCCTTCAATGCTCATGAAATATTTTGGCCGAAAGGTATACCACTAAAGGTCTCTTCATTTGGGATTTGGACAACTGTGCATGTTTTATAAAAAAAAATATTGGGGATGGTCCAACGTGCCCCAAGGTCAAACGTGCCCCGGTTTCCCCTACGTTTGGTGGGGGGTAAAATTGACTTCTGCTGCAAATGTGTTTGCAAATGCTGCCGTTTTCAGCGTTAAGATTATTGTTTCTTGTGTGCATTATGGTATGACCCCCCTTCCTTGTGATAAGATCATACAATCACACTCCCAAAAGCGACCCATTCATAAGCACAGAAAGATACATGGTCTAACAACATAAGGACTAAAGTAGCTCATTCTATCAAGAAAAATAAAAAATGAGAAAGAAAAAAGCTTTTCCCAGAAGCATGACCAATTAACCATACCCCTACATGACCTACAAGGGACCCATTTATGTCAATGTCAAATCAACCTGGGAAGCTTTAGCTCTTATAATGCACATGTCCCTAATTTGGTACAAAGAGGTGGCTAACTGTTTACACCCTTAGCCAAGCCCTGTGCCACACCAGTCCACACCTTGACAACAACAAAATATTTAACAGACCACAACTGTTCTCCTCCAGTGGTTTTGAGAGATGTTGACGTCATTTCATGCTTGGTCCATCAAGGAGTTTTCTGGGCTCATTTTGGTCAGTTTGTGTGCAACTTCTATCATGACTAGTTGGTTTTTCAGACACTTTGCATCGAGAACATGCAGACGAGTAAGTTTTTCTCTTTTGTTTTGATTGTTCTATTGCATCTTCTGATTGTTTTTGAGTGTTTTTCTGATTGTGTTGGAGTGTTCTTCTACCAAATGATTTTGAGCGTTCTGATTGTTTTTTATTGTTTCATTATGTTTATGCTTGTAGTGATTATTGTAGAATTTCATGGACCTAAAAGGGTTTTGCTTTGAGCCTAAACATTTTTGGTACAATTACTAATAATGTCATGTGGTTTTGACAATTAGGATCTTTGTGATTTTATTAGAGCTGTTTGTGGATTAGCGGCCCAAACAGTTTCAAAATTAACTTTCAACTTGGTCGTGTGATAACTGTCGATGATGCAGCAAAGCCAGTTTGCAAATTGAAAATAAGAAAAGAAATTTTTCCAGTGGACCGCCAATCCGCAAAGATCTATAAGATCTTTTTGACCTTTAAGATATCATGTCAATGGATAATCACATAACAGTTGTATTTTATCATAGGCCCTTTCTAATGAGGCATTTTGTTGTCAATGGTAGGTTTTGGAGGATCTTCATGCACGTGGTGTAGTTTTGAAATGTTTCACACATGTTCTCATCTCTATACTGAGTTAGTGGAATCAGTTTCACATAGGCCAATTTAGATTAAATTGCAGTTTTGCTAATTCCATGCTTACCCGCCACCAAATTTTCCAGTTCTTGATTTATAAGAAATATATACGTAAAAAGATAAAATCACATGCCTAATGAGTCTGTAAATAAATATTTATGTCACCATTCATTATTATATCCACATGATTATACGTTCACTAAGTTTGAAATTCTATACCTAGCTGTTAGGTGGTTGGACAGGAGACATGCATAGGACTTGAAGCTAATAATGTTGATATGCTATGATAAAGCTTGCGTGAGTGTGACAAATGTATAAACATTTTCACAAGCCTTCAATTGAAGACATGGAGCATGCATGTGACAGTGTTGTATCCTGTAATCTTGATATGAAAAAGAAAAGAGTGTCGCTTCACACAGATTCTGGCAGTCAGGGAGTCATGATAGCCGATGAAGTGTCATCTTCTTTATTATATTCAATGTGGGAGACGTGGAGACTGCTTGATTAGTTATGATCAAGAGAAGGCCATTTGATTGTCGTACATAACTGATTTTAGAGTAAAACTCAGATGCATAATCCTTTCATTTGCCTGTTACCTGGACTCCTTAAATCAAATTAACGTTAAAAGTATTGGGTATGATCGTGAAAAATTATCAGTATGATGATTCACAAAGTGCCATTTTCACAGTGCAACAGTCCACTACTTTTGCATATCAAGTTTACAGGCTGTAATTGTGTTCTGCTTATTTCAAAGGAAAACAGTGTGTGTATTAAGGTTTCTTATTCCAACATTTTCAGGCGTGGGTTGATTGATAAATCTTCATTGCCATTATATACACTCTAAAAAATGTCGGGACAAAATTGGTTTTTTAGATTCAAAATGGTTTTTTGAAAAAACCAAATTTCAATGCGAAAACCCAACATGGATTTTTTTAAAAATCCATGTTGGTTTCGTATTTAAATTTGGTTTTGAATCTAAAAAACAATTTTGTCTGAATTTTTTTTAGAGTGTATGTGGGTTTTCCCAAAAAATAAATTTGAAGTGATGCCTTCTGAGATGACATTAGTTTTCTTTACATAGGGCTACATTTTAAATAGATCTTAATTCACTAATTGGCATATCATTTTGCACTCAAAAGATTATTATGTAATGGGATTACACAGGTTAAACTACCGGATGCAGACATTGCTGTCACTTCAAGGAGAGCTTTTAACAAACAAAACTTGATAGGTAAGAGCGAAAACCAATCTGTGTACCAAGAAGAGAGACACTTTCCACCAAAGGAATCTAAAAACAGTGCACAGTGTATTGTCAGACAGTCGATGTATAACTTTTACTTCATTAGAGAGGAAACAGAGCAATCAGAATTGACTTAAATAATATTATAATATTGCTTATACTTCATAAAGTCACTCTGAGAATCAAGTGCATAAAGTTAAATTCAAGGGGAATAAATAATGATTTTTTTTTGTTTTTGATAAAACGGATTGATTTAAGAGGAGAGGAAATTATCAGACCTCTATGGACTTAAATTTTAGTACAGGCTATAAAGCAAAAAACTCCAATTTTAATCTGGTCTGGGTGCATGCTTCATTGAACTTCGATCCAAATACTTTACGTCATATTTAACTTAAATATATGCACTACAATTGTCACCTTACAGCCAGGAAATTAAAAATGCAAAAAAAAAGAGTCAACTTCTGCACTGTGAAAATGGCACTTCGCGATGTCATCATGCTGAGTGATGATTTGTCATGATCATACCCAATACTTTCTCAGTTGATTATATTTAAGGAGACTCATCCCGCTTGTTGGTTACTGGTAAGCAAAAGGATAATGCTTCTGATTTTTACTCTAAAGTCAGTTATGACAAGTCAAATGGCCTTCTCTTGATCATGACTAATCAAACAGCCTCTATGTTTCCCACATTGAATGTAGAGAAGATAACATTTCATCAGCTATCATGAGTAACAAAGTGCCATTTTTACAGTGCAACAGTCCGCTCTTTTTGCCTACCATATTTCCTGGCTGCAATATAATATTATGCAGAGCGGACTGTTGCACTGTCAAAATAGCATTTTGTGAATCAACATACTGATGATTTGTTGTGATCATACCCAATGCCCTCGGTGTTACAGCGAAACACTTTGAAATAGAATTAAAGTGGACCGTGGCACTGGCACTGTGAAAATGGCACTTCGTGACTCATGATACCTGATGAAGCGCCATCTTCTCTACTTTCATCATGGGAAACATAGAGGCTGTTTGATTAGTCATGATCAAGAGTAAGCCATTTGACTTCTCATAACAAATGTTAGAGTGAAAATCAGATGCATAATCCTTTCATTTGGCTGTCACCAACAAGTAGGATAAGTCTCCTCCAATCAAATTAACATTGAAAGTATTGGGTTTGATCATGACAAATCATCAGCATGATGACACACGAAGGGCCATTTTCACAGTGCCACAGTCCACTTTAATTCTCTATCAAAGCGTTTCGCTGTAATGATTTGATTCAAGGAGACTAATCGCGATTCTTGGCGACAGGAAAACGAACGGTAAACGCATCCTATTTTTACTCTAAAATCAGTTATGAAAAATCGAATGGCCTTTTCTTGATCATGACTAATCAGACAGCCTCTATGTTTCCCATGCTGAAGTAGAGAACATGACACTTTATTGGCTATTATGACTCATAGAGTGCCAAAATCTGAGTGAAGCAACACTAATTTTTTGCATATCAAGTTGACAGGCTGTAAAAGATTTTTAAACAGGTCCAAATTGTGCTCCTTAAAACAACAATTAGGGGTTTATTTAATGGCATTCTCTGTTTCTTCATGATGGAGAAGCACACAAGTTTGTATTTCATAAATAAAATGTTTTGTATTTTGTGGTGACCATTTTTAAAAATCAAAATTGAACATTGCACATTATATAGTGATTGGAATTCTGAGCCCAATATCTGGTTTTAGTAATGTATCACAGTTATATGTCTCTCAATACTTTTCCATGCGCAAAGCTACTTCCCTATGTTCATCAGCGTGGAAATTTGTTGGAAAATATTTGTTTGAACAATGTAATTGTACCGCTACATATTTTGTGACAAATGTCCTTATAGATTTCATGTAGACCCCATAAATAACGATGATATCCTCATTTTGATGGAATAGTCAATGAATTTGTTAAGAAACCTATTGCTTATGAACATCCTCCCCACGCAAGCCCTGCTAAAATGGACAGGGCTTTCTGCTATTTCCAACTTCTTCTGTGATTGGCTGCTTATTTAGGTCATAAGCATTTTGCATGCAGATTTAGTCCGATTATGGACACTTAGAGGATTACTGGCAACTGAGAAAAACAGTGTAAAACAAGCAAACTTTCAAACAGTTTCATTTCAGAACTGTGAAAATACATAATTCAATGGAATTTTCGGAACTGTGATAGCACCTTTCAACAATACACAATTTCTCCATTTGTAACAGTGTGAAACAGAAGCAACAATTTCAAACTGTGATGTAGCTGAGCCAAAACTGTGTCAGTTAATTAAGTATTCATGAATTAGCAAAGGTTATGGGCCATTTTGTCATGGTATGACTTGGGATGATGGCTTATGAATGACATGCAGTAGTGCACGGGGCCCAATAGTGCTTCCAAGCTAAATGTTGTGTGCACCTCTATGTAATGTATCCCCACTTGAAAGCACAATGTTATTCTTCATTCCACACTGTAAAATTTGAAGTTTTGAGTTAGCTTAAATGATTGAGTGAGAGCGTTGCACAATTTCCTTGAGCTGACATAGCTTGTTGTTTTAAGTTATGATAATCTGTCTGTTGTTGGCATAACTTAAAACAACAAGCTATGTAAGCTCAAAGGAATTGTGCAACCACACTGTGTTCTGTTTGCTCTATGCGAAGCGACCTAGTTAATCATAAAATCTTAAATTTTAGGCAAGAAACCAATGTAATTACAATATAACATAGCCAGTATGCAGTATTTATGTATTAGACATCTTGACGTGAAATTTCAAGCTTTAAGTATTTAACAATCAAAAGATTTGGTGATTCTAGTAAAAATGCACTAAAATTTACTAATGTTCAATGCCTAATCTCCCAGGAAACGTAACAGATTGATTCCAATTTTTTTATGTGCATTACTTGTACTATAAGACAGCATACTGGCTTTAATGCAAATTTTGTTGTTTGCTCTATATATGAGAACTAGCAAAATGTAAACAAAAAAATCCTTAATTGGGTCACTTGGTTGGTAGTGACCATCTCACTCAATCTTTTAAGAGGAATCGAAATTTAAATTTTACAGTGTGTCATATCCCCAGACCTTGTATAATTTTGAATCACAGCAGAGTGTGGTCAATAAGTGACTTTAATTGGTTGTGTACTCCAACGTTGAAATGTAATTTTGTTTATTCCATGACTATGTATTTGCATCAATAGCAGTTATAGCACCCATATTTTCTGCTGGCAGAGAGAATACTTGGGTTTATACAAAACAATCCATGTAATAATACACAAGCGTTTATAAGATCATATTTGGAAATGCTTACTCATTTATATATTTAACAAGAAAATCTTTTTGAAAAAAAAGATATATGCTGGCTGTAGTGATTACGATTTCAAAATTTACAATAAAAATATGTTTTGCCAAAAGAATTTTAAAATATGGTATAAGAGAAACTACAGATGAACCCATGATATGGTATAAGAAGCTATAAGAGGAATTATAGATGAACCCATGATAGATCTATCTATCTATCTGTCTATCTCTCACCCTCTCTATCTCTTCATCCCAAGGGGGGCATGCGATACTCCGGAGACACCAACTATACTTTTTCTATATCTCTCACAAACTAGGTCTTGAACACACACACATCATGGGTTCATCTATAAATCCTCTTATAGCTTCTTATACCTGCTCTGCTGATCTACACTAACTGGTGTATTGTATTGACTGTTATTTTTATTCCTATGACAGTTTAGCTGGAGTTGGCAAGTTCATATATATGGGGAAGCATAGGTTCAATATGACTCACTATTAATTAGTAAGTCACTATATATGACTGTCAAACCTTAACTGATAATCAGGCATCTGTTACTGTTGTTCAGTCTTTTAGTTACTATTTGTTAGCCACTAAATATGTTATTTAGTCACAAACTGTTAGTTAGTCAACAACTGTTAGTCAGTCAAAAATTGTTAGTTAGTCAAAAACTGTTAGCTAGTAAAAAAAAAGTGTTAGTTAGTGAAAAAGTGTGAGTTAGTACTGTTAGTCAGTCAAAAACTGTTTCTCAAAAACTGTTTGTAGTAAAAAAAACTGTTATTCTGTCAAAAACTGTAAGTTAGTCACGAACTATTTGTAGTCAAAACTGTTAGTAGTCAAAAATGGTTAGTTAGTCAAAACTGTTAGTTAGTCAAAAACTGTTAGTTAGTTAAAAGGGGGAGTTAGTCAAAACTGTTAGTAGTCAAAACTGTTAGTCAGTCAAAACTGTTAGTCAAAAACTGTTAGTCAGTCAAAAACTGTTAGTTAGTCAAACTGTTTGTCGTAAAAAAAACTATTATTCTATCAAAAACTGTTAGTTAGTCAAAAACTGTCAGTTAGTCAAAACTATTTGTAGTCAAAACTGTTAGTAGTCAAAAATGGTTAGTTAGTCAAAACTATTAGTTAGTCAAAACTGTTAGTAGTCAAAACTGTTAGTAGTCAAAACTGTTAGTCAGTCAAAACTGTTAATTTGTCAAAAACTGTTAGTCAGTCAAAAACTGTTAGTTAATCAAAACTGTTTGTAGTAAAAAAAAAACTGTTACTCAGTCAAAACTGTTAGTCAGTCAAAACTGTTAATTTGTCAAAAACTGTTATTCAGTCAAAAACTGTTAGTTAGTCAAAAACTGTTAGTCAGAAACTGTTAGTTAGTCAAAAACTATTTGTCAAAACTGTTTGTAGTCAATAAGTCAAAAATGGTCAGTTAGTCAAAACTGTTGGTTAGTCAAAAACTGTCAGTTAGTGACAAACTGTTAATTAGTCACTAATTGTCACTAACAGTTAGTCAGTCACTGACAGTTAGTCAGTCACTAACTGTTAGTCAGTCACTAACTGTTAGTCAGTCACTAACTGTTAGTTAGTCATGTAAGTCAGCTAGTCCTTAACTGTTAGGAAACTGTAAGTTACTAACTGCTATTCCCTGACTGTTAGTCATTTTGTCCCTAACTGTTGTTCATCAGTTGGTCACTAGTGTTAATAAGTCACTGTTGTTAGTCACTTACTGTTAGTAAGCACTAACTGTTGTTGATTCACTAACTGTCTGTTAGTCTTGAACTGCCAGTTAGTCACTAACTGTAAGTCACTAACAGTCTGTTAATCACCCCAAGGATGTGCCACCCAAATTGGACCTATAAATAGAACAAACTGCTCTCATTACTATTTACCCCCAATTGTTACAACTCACCCCAAATTATTTCCTTTCCTGCAACAATTGTATCTGCACCAATTGGTCGATTAATGAGTGGCAGGTGTACTTTTACATCAATGCAACAATATTAAGTATTTGTGATCATAAGATATTTTGTAATTCTCTAGCTCACATTACTAAATGGTGGGGACCAAACCAGTTGACACTTTTCCGTATGGGCCAATCAGTATAGTATGCTGGCTGCATAGCCAATACTGTACTATAACAAATCTTGTCCTAAAGTTCAAGAAGCCAGCATAAAAAGGTGTGTATAGTACGAGTTTGGCAGTGGTCAACCCACAAAGATTAGATGGTTTGAGGAATGTCCATTCTTGCGAACAACTTGTATCCTGCTTTGATAATGGTTGACCTTGATTTTGTTGAATTGGACTGAAGAAAATTCACACATTCCATCACTCCTAACCAATGAATTTTGTATATGGATAGTATAATTAAGGTGGAGAGGATTACTGAAGTTCATAAATTATGCTTTGTATGATAACTGTCAAGAACATCAAGCAATAGGCCTATAGATATGCATAGATTGATTTGGTATCATTACCATTGAATGTGGTTTGATTGTTACAAGGAAGTTGATTGACCAATATTTGATAATTGCTGATCATATAGCAACCTTGAAATTGTATTTGATAATTTCACATTATCGCTAATTGTTTTGTCCTAAAGATACTAAAGAGCAAGAGAGAAAATCAAACATGATGCAAGATCTAGAAGATGAAATAAGAATGACCAATTGATTGATGCATATGACACATACATAATGATGATCCAATGTACACAGAGCTTTTACTTACTATATTTTCAAAATCTTTTCCGACATGCATTCACTCTAAAAAATGTCGCGACAAAATTGGTTTTTTAGATTCAAAATTGTTTTTGAAAAACCAAATTTCAATGCAAAAAACCAACATGGATTTATTTTAAAAAATTTTAGAGTGTTGGTCGAACCATCGGAAATAGCATGAATCTGAACTTTTCAGAAAGATGTTTGCCTTTTCAGAAAGATGTTGACTAACTGTTTATCGTCAATATATTCCAATTTGTTTTCCTTCTAATTAGCTTTTTCGCCTTTTGTTTCAGGCACTGATGACGAACGTGAATGAGATGACGGGCCTCAATGGAGTCGGCCAAAAACTCCACCAGGATTTCCAAAGCCACCGAGTGTCTCTCAAACCTTACTCCGGCCGAAGGGAAGGCCCGCGGAAGAAAACATTTAGAGAAACCGTATTGACTTATTTCACTTTAATACTCCTCACGACCTTCTTTACCACTTTCGTTCTACATGGGAACGTCTATCATACTCACCAAGTTTCGGAATTCGGAATGCATGTCAACTCAATACACAAACGTTCGATAGAACATGAAACTGCTCCAACAGAATTTGTGGCTCCGAATGACTTACTCAAAATGACAGCCTTAGGTGTAAAGACATACAACAGACCCCAATGTCTAAAGGAATTGATTACCAGTGTCAGACTATACGCCCCATATCTACCTATATTTGTCATAGATGATAGTGATAATGACGTACGGGCTATAATGCACGGGGAAGATGAAGGTGATGTGTACGTTCAATTACCCACTGATTCTGGCACAGGTTTCGGTCGGAATAGGATCGTAGATGCCATCCATAAAGCTGGCTATAAATACCTGATCATGGCTGATGACGATTTCAAATTGGTCAGCGCTGAAACTTTTCCTACGATGGCCAAATACATGCTCGATACAGATGCTGATGTTGTCGCAGCTACAAGATGTGACCACAACATGGATAACTGCCAAAGAAGTAAAGGATTATTGATCGTAGATCAGAATAACAAAACATTGACCGTCTTACCAAACATTACGTCATATCCTGCCTACCCAAACGCTCCGACGTGTTACAGAAGCGATCTCGTGCAACAGTTCTTCATGGCGAAAACGGAGAAGTTACTTCACGTTAGATGGGACGATAACTTAAAAAATAACGACCACTACGACTTCTTGTTGTCTGCAAAACTCAACAATCTCAAACTGATCACTTGCTCAGATGTATTGATCTTCCATGAAAAGAGCTGCGAAGCCTTGTCACCTCACGGAGATACCTACAAAGACGTTCGAGAAAGGCGATGGTACAAGTTACTGGGTTACATAATGTACAAGTGGAACTTAGAAAAGATCCATGACGAAGTCGGTAAAACCCTCACTCTCGATGATAAAGGAGTCGGTACCTCTGTGGCATCTAATGTTGATAAATACCCAAGGCAATCCGATGAAACAGTGTAAGTAACGTTCATTAATCCTGTTTTAAATGGTGTGGGAGGTGGTTGTCTGAGCTCAAAGGTTCAATTCCAGGTCAGGTCACCTTGATCTATATTGGACAGCAGTCTCAGTCATGCTTTGAGTCATAGCTGTGTCCGTTGAACCGTACAATTGAAATTTTCTTGTGTGTCAATGAGATTGAGTAAATTCTGGAATGGTAGCAAATCTTATAGACAAAATACAGAACCTGCATGGTATTTCTTTGAGGAACTTGACTTGTATTTCTTTAAGGATAATTGTGAATTCAATGACTGAAAATTGAAATATTTTCTATTTTGACAATGAAAATTAAACCATATTTCTTTTAGGATGGTAGTGAATTAAACAAATGAAATTGGGTGGTATTTCTTTTAGGATGGTAGTGAATTAAACAAATGAAATTGGGTGGTATTTCTTTTAGGATGGTAGTGAATTAAACAAATGAAATTGGGTTGTATTTCTTTTAGGATGGTAGTGAATTCAACAAATGAAATTGGGTGGTATTTCTTTTAGGATGGTAGCGAATTAAACAAATGAAATTTGGTTGTGTTTCTTTTTGGATGGTAGTGAATTCAACAAATGAAATAGGGTTGTATTTCTTTTGGGATGGTAGTGAATTAAACAAATGAAATAGGGTTGTATTTCTTTTAGGATGGTAGTGAATTTAATGAAATTGGACTGCATTTCTTTTAGGATGGTAGTTAATTCAAGACACTATTTACTGTTCTATTTTTTTAAGATGATAGTGAATGTAACAAATAATAGGTGTCCCATACCATTTGGTTCTATCAGTAAGAAAGAATAAGCAGTAATAAACAATTGTATTTCTTTGAAGATGATATTGAATGCAAGTAATTATGCAACAATTAAAAGATTGTAAACATTTTTGTGAACAATGTTTTCTATATCATACCTATTTCTTTTTCAGATTTTTCGTCAATAGAGTTGTTGACGCCATAAACAGTGACGTCGCTGCCTGGACTTGGCTGAGGCCGGTCTTTGACAAACAGACATGGGTGGTCAAGAAGACCGTCAATCCTTGCACTCATCTTGTCTCTGGCTCTTTACATTGCGAGTAAGTATATTGCATCATTCAAGCGTACATAATATTATTATAGATCTGTTGTGGGTGTGAGGAGGGTAGCTCAGTAGCTTGGCTGCCAATCGCTTGGTCCCAGGTACGAATCCAGAATTTGTTGGGTGACCTGAGCCAATGTTGGATGGCTGTTTCAATCATCCTTTGCCTAATTGCTGTGTCCATCGCCTCTTCTTTAGAATAACTACGAGCCGACCAAGTTAATGAAAGCTGGACAATAAATTCATAAAGCCCAACTCATCCATTCATCCATTACTTGTTATGTGTAGCTTTCACACCCATTTCTTTTATCTTGGTGTTTCTTTGTTGTTGTTTTTTTTTCGAAAGCGGTTATTTTCTCCGTCTCTTTCTGGAAATTTATTCTACCAGATCTTTCGGGCTATGGACGATTATTTCAGGTTTTCCCTAACTTTTTTTCTTTCACAACCACATGGTGTATTTTTGAAGTATACTCTTATTCAGAAAAAAGAATTGACAAACTGGAAAGACACCAGCAGCCAATTGTCAAAAACTGTTAGTCAGTCAAAAACTGTTAGTTAATCAAATCCAGAAGTCAAATTTAAATTTATTTGATTTCTTGGACGTTAACCAACATGACATTGTGGCACGTGAAATTTATATAAAACTCATATTATTTTATTATAAATTTGTCTTTGTTGAGATAAAAAATGTCGGGACAAAATTGTTTTTTTAGATTCAAAATGGTTTTTTGAAAAACCAAATTTCAATGCAAAAAACCAAAATGGATTTTTTTTAAAATCCATTTTGGTTTTGCATTGAAATTTGGTTTTTCAAAAAACCATTTTGAATCTAAAAAACCAATTTTGTCCCGACATTTTTTAGAGTGCACATAATTTTCAACCTTGAACTTGCTTTCGTTTTCTTTTTTTTTTTACTTTTCAATTCGTGGTTTTTTTACATTTCCTTTCTTATCTTTTTTGGAGGTTGATACCAGGGGAAGGTCATCAAGGGTCAATTTTTTTTTAAATTCCGGTTTCGTAGAGATTTTCTTGCACACTTGATTTTAAAATGGGCCAACTACTTTGTCACAGTATTTAGACAACAGCTGATAACTCTTTCTTCCAAAACTTTAAAAACTTACAATGCAGTCAGTATAATGTACAATCAAAATCACATCTCATGGACTGAGGTAGCTGTATATGGGCCATATAATAATGGTACCTGGGTGGGGTGGGCTTCATATACAGTTCTTCTGGCAAGTAAGTGAAATGTGTTATGTTCTGCAATTTAGTCACTGCTAAACATTATCAACTAAACCCCTTGTGGAAGTGTGCACAGATTCTTGTCTGACGAGACGCGAAAATATCACGTCATAAAGAGTGATACTTGAGTCAAATGGGACCCAATGGTTGCCAATTTTCTTGTTTTACAAATGATTCAAAATATTTGGAAGTAGATGAACCCTCCTTCCATTGAATTGACATTGGCCTTGAGTTAGACTGACTTCTCAAAGAATTTCATGCATATGTTATTGTGAGTATGGCAAAGAGAATTGGCAGCCATTCATGTCAAACAGGCATACAATATCTGCCTTTATGACGTGATATGTTTTCATCTCATTGGTTGAGATTGAGAACCCATGCTCCAACGAGCAGTTTAGTTAAGGATGTTTAGCATTGACTCAATGTTATAAAGCATCACCTTTTGCCTTACTTATATGTGTCCTCCTTTTAGCTAACTTTTAGTAAATCGACAGTGCTACAGTGCCGCCTGTAAGTAAGTGAAACGCATGATATTATGCCATTGCATCAATATTAAACATCCTTAACCAAAATGCTTCTGGAAGGACAAATTCTCATTCGATGAGAGGAAAAAATTTTGGGTCATAAAGGCCGATATGTGAGGCTTGTGGGATAAAAATAGCAGCCAATTTTCTTTGATGTAGTTGGAGTTAGGTATGGGTCAAAGTCTTTGATAAGTAAGTGAAACGCAGGCCCGATGTTAAAACATAGGGAAAGGTGGTTCACTTACTTATCAAAGACTTTGACCCATACCTAACTCCGACTACAGCGAAGAAAATCGGCTGCTATTTTTATCCTTCTTGCCCCACACATCGGCCTTTATGCCCCACTTTGTTTCCCTTTCATCCGATGAGAATTCCTGCCTCCACAAGCAGTTTGGCTGAGGATGTTTAGCATTGATGCAATGGCGCAATGTCATGCGTTTCACTTACTTACAGGCGGCACTGTATAGTTGGCTTCTATTACAGCCAAACACTTTGATATAGAATTAGAGTGGACTGTGGCACTGTGAAAATGGCACTTTGTGTGTCATCATGCTGATGATTTGTCATGATCAAACCCAATACTTTCAATGTTAATTTGATTGCCGGAGACTTATCCCACTTGTTGGATTATTCATCTGATTTTCACTCTAAAATCCGTTATGAGAAGTCAAATGGCTTGCTCTTGATCATGACTAATCAGCCTCTGTTTCCCATGTTGAAAGTAGAGAAGATGACACTCCATCAGCTATCATGAGTCACAAAGTGCATTTTTCACAGTGCCACAGTCCACTCTAATTCTATATCAAAGTGTTTGGCTGTAAGATTTTCCACTGTAACTTATGCATATTATGTTATTTATTTGAAATTTAACTTGGTAGGAATAATTATTTACAAGCCCACTTGAATTGTAGATATAGATCTATATAGATTATTTAAGTGCTTTCTTAAAATATGCAAAAGTAATAAATAGGCCAATACTTTATTCTGGCGGGCAACACTTAAAGTGCTTACACCTTGTCTTCTAGGATGCTAATGTTTTCCAACTTATCATCTAGCATGTGCCTGGCAGGATCCAACAAACAAAACTGTATTTCAGACTCAATATTGCAGTCACATCATTGGTATAAATGATTAGGAACAATCTCCAGAGAAATTGGTAACTTTGGCATTTTCTGCCGGAGCACATGATGGTCCAATTCAATCTAGTATATACTTCCAATGATTGTTACGGTCAAGAACATGTCACCTTTAAAAACTCACGTTACAACATTAAGCCTGGGTGGAGCTAGCATGTTCCAGTCTGTCACTTAGCTTAGCACATAGCTGCACATCCAACCAAATAAAAACTTCTTACTAAAATAGTGGTTAAGGCTCCAAAGAGGTGACTAGGGTAGACAACAGGGCTTTTTAAATGAATTTTGCAAGCACTGAGACTCCCAAAATGGATTTTTTCGCCACAAAAAGTATTCTATATTTATTTACATAGGATGTATAACAAAGAAATTTAGTTTCTTGATTTGTTACTTTCCATTTGAGTTGAAGTGTTGACCTTCCTTCTAGTTCACTCCCCACCACCAAGTTCACTTCTCCCCGCTTTCACGTGATTTTTAACCACGTGGGTTACAGTATAGCGGTACGACAATGGCGAGACCTGAAATCTACGGTTAGAAAAAATACGAAAAAAGTAGCAAGAGGTTACAACTTTACTTCTACATGATTTATATATGCCAAGATTTATTATTATGAACGTTTTTTTATAAAGTACATTTTATATTGTCCCAGCCAACCCTCTAACCATAGAAAACAAACTTTGGTCCAGATCCACTTAGACTCAGCTGTAATAATTTTGGAAGTTAAAATACTACCCTTCACTGAGTTCACCCTAATAGTAGGTCAGAATCACAATGAATAGGAGTAAGGGCATTATTACTCTGATGTTTATATCATCATTACCCAAAATGAACAGATACTTACTACTGATAAGACACATAACAGACGTTGCAACATTCTTTATTATGTGTGTATATATATAATACGTTTATCATTTCTTGAATCAAAGAGCTTATGATTGATGTTCCGGTATGTTTTTCAACTGCACTCTCAAAAATGTCGGGACAAAATTGGTTTTTTAGATTCAAAATGGTTTTTTGAAAAACCAAATTTCAATGCAAAACCAACATGGATTTTTAAAAAAATCCATGTTGGTTTTTTGCATTGAAATTTGGTTTTTCAAAAAACCATTTTGAATCTAAAAAACCAATTTTGTCTGAAATTTTTTAGAGTGTGACAGTCTCTTTGCACTAATAACAGTCGGGTCAGTTAAGTGTAACATGTGGCAACTCCCATACTCCCTTTTGTGTTCACCCTAAAAAATTTCAGACAAAATTGGTTTTTTAGATTCAAAATGGTTTTTTGAAAAACCAAATTTCAATGCAAAAAACCAACATGGATTTTTTTAAAAATCCATGTTGGTTTTGCATTGAAATTTGGTTTTTCAAAATACCATTTTGAATCTAAAAAACCAATTTTGTCCCGACATTTTTAGAGTGTTATTGCCTTAAAAATAGTACCTTTGAGCCTCATAGTCCTTCTCAACTCACAACGGTTTTTAACTTCCTGCTAATTTATGGTTTGACATTGTTGGGTCGATAGAGGGTAACAATATCGTAAATACTAACAGATGAAGGTCACTAACATGTAATTATAACGGCCTAGTTTGATCAGTCCATGTCAGATCAACCAAAGGCCCCTGGCTCATGCTGTTAACCGGAAAATCACATTTTTAAAGTTGAATCCCACAGAATACGGCTGCTCCACCTATTGTACTCCACGTAACTAAACGGTTCAACAAAAATACCACAGCTGGTGGCTCCCCCACTTGGTCAAATTGTTCATATGCATTGAAAAAGCCACAGATTTTTGAAAACAGGGGTAGGCTCACTCAAAGACTACTGGCTCAGCCAGGAATAATGGCTCTTAACTATAAATACACTCATTTTGGGTCGATATACAGGCCTATAATCCAATCCAACTTTCATAAAAATTGGAAAAGGAATCTTTGAGATATTCAAGTTTATTTTAAGGGGGACTTATTTTTGTTGAACTGTTTTTCATAATTTTCTCATATTGTACACCATGTAACTCTCAAAACACACCCCTCCCCCCTTCAAAGACATGTTTTTCGATTAAGTGTATTTTCAGCTATATTCCTTTAATTTCTCATAAATATCTCTTGGATATTGTTCATGTGACACTGCTTTTCATTAGAAATCCCACACTTTTTTAGTATTTTACTGTATGTTTTAATGTAATGACATAAGATTTTGAAAAGATCATAGTTCGAAAATTGTGTTGGATAGCCCGCCTATTTTTTTTTCGTTGGAAAGCTTTCTTTTTGAAGAACTTTTTGGGAAAGTTTCATGAATATCTCATGGATTTTAGATTTCTTGCCAAGTGTGGGATTCAACTTTAATCGTGATTTAGATGTAGTTACTAAATCACATTTAAATCACAATTTCAAGTACATTGTTAGTTATTTTGGTATGCCTTTACTGACTATGTTGTACCTTTCTCTGTTTCAGATATGACCGCTACTCCACATTCAAGAATGCTCAAACAGTTCTCAAATTCAGCATGTACTTATACAATGAGACGTGCCATTTCGCTGAGTCTTTGTGGAAACTACAAGCGTACGGAAAAGTCAACCCTAAGGCTCATGTGTATTACGTTACTGTTGTAGCTGATGACAACGCTTATCTGAAGAGATTGTTTCATATTCTTGACAATGACAAAGACCGCCAGTTCACATCTCTAGTTGTTGTGTTAATGGACTCCGACTCGAAGAAAATCGTAGAAGAAAACGCGAGGACTGTATCGTTTGAGATTATCGTCGTTGATCAGGGCCCACCATTTTCGAGGAGCATCGGTTTGAAGGTCGGCTTCCAAGCAGCGCAGAATCTTGCCCTTAAAAGAGATCAAAACGATGCGATTGGATTCTCGATCGATACCTCTATCATGATTCCTGCTGACTTCAGCAGTCGTGTACGGACTAACACAGTGTGCGGGATATCTGCGTTTGTTCCCGTCGTCTTCAAATGTATGTCTTGCTTAGATGGGAACTTGAATAACCACACTGATGGTTACTGGGTAACCACCGGGTTCGGAATGGTCGGATTGTGTTTCGCTGATTATATCGTTATTGGTGGATGGTCAACAGTGTGGGGCTATAAGTGGGGAGGAGAAGATGTGGACATTATGGAAAGGATCAACAAATTCATGCCCTACGTCATACGCACAAAAGAGCCGGGGTACATCTACGTCCGCAATCCTTCCGCTAAGAAGAAGAACCCGGCGTACTACACCAAAAAGAACCTCTTTCCTCGCCCTCTCCCACCGTCCTCTCTTACCACATTCGCAGATGACCCCTCAATTAAAAAACGTGTCATCAACTACATCAAATCAAGCATTCCTGTGTTACAAAAAGACAACTTAATCATGCGCTCATTGACTAAAACTTATAATCAAAACGCGGCTGGCTTGACGTACCAGGCTGTCGTAGAAAACCAAGAAAATCCAGACCAACAATTATGGTTTTTTATACATAGTCACTTAAGCCCTGTTTTATAACATTTGTTTCAATCTATCAACATCATCTCTAATCAAAGACATTTGCTTGCATTTCATTTCATCAAATCATGAATCATATATATTTAAGAATGTGCTGTACAGACGGTAAATGTGTGTATTTATATATTCGTCATCGTTATCAAATTTCTGAATTATTTTGTTATGAACTATGGTGGAAAATAATATGGGGATGTGGAGGACATATTAGGAAGCAATTTTTTTTAAATGTCTTTTTAATGTTAAGCTATTTATTTGAATTTTTTATATTCGATACATGCTGTGGTGCCGACAAGTTGATACTTGGGTGGGGAGCTATTATTATTACATTTGTATATGGTTAAAATTTTTTGCCTTTTGACATAGAAAAATTTTTGATCAGCAAATGAAAATACAAATAAATTTTCTTTCCACCTGTAGCAAGGGTAGCAGAATGTTTAAATTGCAAAAAAAAAGTTTTTGGCTGACTCAAGCTTTGAGCAAAAAAGACACTTTGTGCACATAAAAAGTCTGTCGAGAGTTAAATCCAAAGCTGCCCCAAAACTGTCATCTGGTCGAACCCTTATGATAATGTATATTTTAGTTGCTGTCTCAGTCTGATTTTACTTTGTCTTCCATTGAAAATCATTTTGTTTTCAATTAATTTTATCATCTGTTCCTGTATAATGCTCCGCTGAGTAATATTCTCTCTCCTCATCCTTCTTTCTCTTAGAACTGTGATGTCGCATACAAAGAAACTTAATTTCCACTAGATTTGCTGATCTCCTGAATCACCAAAATTCAAAAGTATACCTTACATCAATAGTCAAAAGCATTGATTCTTCTTCAGATCAATACATGCATAAATGAGTGACTGCCTGCTTCTGTTCTCGATAATTCAATTTCCGGGTACTCTGCTCGAGGAAAGATCTCCGGTTCTCCAGTCGACCCTTGGTGTGTTAAAAAAAAACATGTGTCACCCGGGTTACCATTGCAAGCTTCGTGTGAATAAAGGGCATGTTTATGGAATTACCCCCGATCGGGTTCACCGAGTTAGCTGAAGTATTGATATCATAACACTCTACATATCATAGCCTCTGTTTCATTGAATAAACCGTATAACTATTGCTGAATAAATCCCATATATTTGCCTCTCCCTATATATAGACCTGTGAATAACTTAAACTAATTTTGCTCAGCCATTTATCATAGAACAACAAACTTTTAGCTTCATCAGCATTGCATTTATATCATTTATCATGGTGACCCCGAATGCATTTGGGTGTGCTATAAGGAAACATGGGTTTAATATTACTAATTTACTATATTAGCGTTTCCATCAGTATTATAATCATAATATCATTAATCTGACGATGCGATTTGTATAGAACTATAGCAATAATATGAACACTATATGTTTGTATAATAAACCCAACCGGTGTGGTTGATCAGTCCTCTGAGACATTCAACTGGTCAACGGGCCACTCTTGAGCCGAACAACTTGCGGTTTCATTGATGGACATATATGAATTTCTGGACGATAATAGAGTGCCGACGAATGTCGTGATTGAGACTGGTTTCTACATTTTCACAATTTTTGATACCACTTAAAATTGTGGTTTGTGTCACTAACATGCAAAAATGGCCAACTTCAGGGAATCTGACCAGTTGGAGAGATTCTGAGAGCTGTGTTTTACCCTTTGAAAATGCAATGACCAAAAGTCTTAAACAGAACCCACAGAAATTCATAGCTGATCCACCACTCTGAGTGGTTCTATTGCAAAAACTCATTATGCTATTTTTGAAACAGTATCAATATTATTATAATGTATAGACCTATCATGCTTATATTTCAAGTGGTAGTCTTCACAGGGTAATTTGTATTGCTGTAAATATGTGTTTAAAACTTCTCTTATACTGCATGGGTTACAACTGCCTATATCCAATTTTACTGTGATTTCATTTCTTGAGTCAGTTTCGTTATTGTTTTCTGTACATTGAAAAAGTATTTAGTTACCTCATTATGTATGTTTTATTACCAGTGTATCTTAACTTAATGCTTTAAAATTAATGAAAATGATAAAAAAAGAACAAATACATTTTGCCAAATGTTGTCAAGGTGCTTCAAATGTATCTCAATTTAAAATAAATTTATTATGATTGAAATGACAGATTTTGTTTCTTCATCACCTCGAACCTGTCTCTTCAGAACTTTTCACAGTCCCTTGAAAATGAACACTGCATACTACTGCCACCTGGCACAAAGTTAGTTTCGTATGTTGCAGCGTTGCAGCTCCCAGGAAAAAATAGTTTCAATTTCATTGCACATTCACAAAGTATTCTGTTCAATATTGAGGTAAACCACAGCCAGACTAGGCAATTACATTCTCTAAGTAAGTAAACAAGGCCATCAGTATAATCAGAAACAGCCCGGGTTTCTTCCAAACAAAACTGTGGGATTTCCTCACACTCAGTTTTTGTTGACTGCTCACTGGAGCTCGTAGAATTGCACGTTAGGTCGTTGGGCAATGACAAGATTGTTATTTGTCTCGGCAAAATCATTCTTCGCACTTGTAGATTATTTTTGTGGTTCCTTTTTTTAAATTTTCATATACAAATACATCCGTCATAAAATAAATGGCTTCTCTTTGGCAGAAGCAAAGACTTTCAAACATTTCATAATTTTCATTTCTACAAAGTGCAAAGTTCATTCTGCAACTCTGCAATTGTACACTTTTGGTTTTCGAGCTTCATTTCGAAAGTTCCAACATTCTTCAGGGACACCATGTATGGCCAGGGTATGGCAACGGTCAACCACAGACAGTATGCGTTTCTGGGTCAACCATGGCTGTATTTAGTGTAGTATTTTTCTCACACACCAGAGGTCATACAAGCATGAAGGTCCAAATTTTAGTCCACCTAGTGTCCAGAAATTTCTGATGCAAGGCATCCTTAAACTTGTGCCTTTACATTTTTTTGTAAGTTTGAGAACGGGAGATAGATTCTTTTAAGTGAACTTTGCCTGATACAGTTAGGTAGCATAACGTTCTAACTGTCAATGATTGAAACGCAAAATTTTTCATCGGGAGAGTTCTTGGCTGGCGCAGCAGTGGTGCGGCGTTCTAAAAGGCAGAAATTCTGTCATCTGAGTATAAATTTGGCTAATAGTACCTCAAGGAACGAAAAAGTGAATCGGGAAATAGTATTTTCACCACTGATAATTGGGGGCGCTAAAGCCATGGGAGGCCATACTAATCATTGAGAGACAAAAGGTATCAGGGCATGCAACTGACTTCAGTCCACTTATATACTAGAATATGACAAATCAAAGAAATTATTATATTTGTCAAAGATTCCATTCAATTTTACAGTTTATTATGAAAAACATTTTCTCAAAATTCACAGTTATTGTTGGGTGTTGATGGTTCTGTAAGTTGTAGATTCTTATATACTTCTATCTGATGTCTAACTGCTAAAACAAATAGTAACAAACAATGTGTAACAGTTTGTGATGTTGTTTATGTTAATTAGAACTGTCATGTGATTTTGGAAAAGGCTCCCACTAGTTACGCATTTCCTTAAAATATGCAAATATTATAAAGGAAAAAATGATTTGCATGCCACAACATTATCAAAATAAGTGAGATGCACAAAGTCAACTACTGCATTTGCACCACATCTGTATGTTATTATTTGCAAAATGACCCTGCTTCTGCAAACTCCAAATTAGAATTGCATATGCAATTGCATATGCTTGTATTGTCTTATAGGGTATTATTGGTATGCATGCGCGTGGCTAAAGCAGGGAAGAGCTTCGCCAGCTTTTTATTTTTTTTTGTCTTGCAGAGTTTCATATATAGAATGGACTGAGTGTTAATTCTTCAATCATGGAAAGATGGACAGACTGTCAAACATCTGGAGGTGAAAACATTATGCCAAGCCTATGGGGGGCCTCATTATATGAATACAAGGTAGATTACTCAATACTCAAACACCATCTAAAATTATTTATAAGCCAAAACCAAGTGTTGCATTTCCTCTGCTGGTGAGTATGTAGGCTACAAGTCGTTATAGTTGTCTCCATGCGATTCAAATTGCCGCTTCCAAAGTTTGAGGTTTCACATAATTTTTGTGCAATTATAAATACCATAGTTAGGCTGGGACCGTTGACTTATAGCCTGCATCCCTGACACTAGACTCAGTAGAAGTTTAATACATTTAGATGAGGCAAGACCCTTAATCTGATGGTTTGTGATTTAAAAGTACCGTAGAAAATAGCAAAGTTGGCAATCCGGGGTAAAGCACGCTATTTTAACCTGCTTAATGGAAGAAATGCCAACCTTCCTCACTGACACAGTTATCTTTGGCAAACTTGCCATGTATACAGTACAAACCAAAAATAATAAAGTAAGAAAATTACCCGTCAGAAGTCCTCTGTTCACCTATTTTACCCTCCTTTCTCCTCCCCTACCCTGATCTCCTTACAACTAACTTTGACTCCTCACCACAACATTATCCCATATTAAGAACTCTATTAAAACAGCTGTCAATGAAATTGCAATCAGCAAAGGAGCACAATATCAGAGAAATCAAACATAATGGGGGTGATGGAGTTTGAATTGGTGCAGGCTGAATGTGAATTAAATATAATTTTAAAAGTTAATTTAAAGTAGGAGAATCCAGGAAGGGATTTGTGGGGAGCCAAAAGGTGTGAAAGGGCAGTCATACTTTATTTCGGGTTGTACTGTATACATATCAGTGAGGAAAATTTGGCATTTCTGCCATTAAGTGTGTCAAAATAGCTTTCCATCTTTACCCTGGATTGCCAACTTTACCCCATTTTACGGTACGATTATGCACACAGCACAATAAAAAGAACCTAAGAAACAACAGAATAGACTTGAAAATATATCATTTATTGATGGCAGTAGTGGCTGTTAAGATTTCGTATCAGTATTATAACAGTGCACTTTTTTTCATGATTATCCAATATCCATGTAAATTTTGTCTACTTGGGGAGACAGGTGCAAACTCTCCCATCTCTGCAACCACAGCTACAGCTGCCATCTGAAAAAAAAGAGAAATATCAAAATATTAAATTTTCGCATAAACAAAAGAACCGCCGAACAACTCACAAGAGATCTCTTTTGGCTGTCAGTGATGCCAGTGATGGTCCTATATTTTACATTGAATGGCTAGTCAGTTCATTTGAGAGCAGGGAGGAACTAGACAATGTTGGATGAGGGGGTTTACATATGAAAATATTTTAGAAATAAGATTTTCCCCATTTGCTTGATTTTTTTTTTTTGATAATTATGGTTTAACTTTTAAGTTTTTTTGGCAAATTTGAATGGCAGGTATCCTGCACAGGTTCATCGCCTTATTAATCAAGAAGGCTTAAAGAGACTGTCCCAAGCTCCCCCGACAACCAGCCTTAACCTTCATAAAGTTAAATTTCACTCGACCATGTCAGAGAAAATTACCCCAACGAGCACCACACTCCCACGTGAGAAATAAGTTGTTTTTTTTTTCAAGCAATTATTAATTTGCATAAAATTTCAAAATTAGATCTACACTTTCATGGTGAGAAAATTTGAAATGCCTTACCGAAATTGTAAAGCAATTTATCTTAATTTAAAATTTTGCAGTGCAAAATGAAGCTTTTTCTTTCTTGAGTTGCTACATAAGGCTGACCTTGCATTTTCGAAGTGTTCATCAGTTAAGATTTGTCGAAAAGGGTCATAATTTGGCGTATGCACCTTTACCTACAAAATGTTTAGACCAAGGTAAGTATTCAGAATATTTGGCCAAAGGAGAGTTTGCGTAATGTACGATTCAGTTAATTGGTTTAGTTACGACCTGACGTCGTTGTTTCATGCCAGGACTGCATATGTATCTTATTGGAAACTATTTATTTTTCAGTATTCAACCTTTACAGGTCAGTACCAGTACAGGAAAATTGGGTTCTTTCCCACTTTCAACATGAAATTTGCTGCAATTATGAAGCCTCAAAAACAGAGCCAGCTATTACAGTGCAACAGGTGAGACAACTGTTATCCTGTTATGTCTGCACTGGAGCCCTGCAGCAATTTTGGAGCTCTGAATCAGATTTGAACTCCAGAACAGATTGGAACAGTTTACAGCCTGATATACATGCAATTCTATATTTATCCTAGGGTCCTAGGGTAAATAGTTCTATTTCTGGCTCTAAATTCCTGAAGATTTGGAATTAAGTACAATTATCGTAAACTCGCTCGTGCACAGTTGCAAATTATCAGATTAAAACTGGCCCAGAACCATTTTTTCTCACTACTGGTGTACACTTGTACATATAATGAATGCATTTGCAAACAATATAATACACTCTAAAAAATGTCGGGACAAAATTGGTTTTTTAGATTCAAAATGTTTTTTTGAAAAACCAAATTTCAATGCAAAACCAACATGGATTTTTAAAAAAATCCATGTTGGTTTTTTGCATTGAAATTTGGTTTTTCAAAAAAACATTTTGAATCTAAAAAACCAATTTTGTCTGAATTTTTTTAGAGTGTAGCTAAAAGGCAGCAGTCTATCCCACTGACTGGTTGTTATTCAGGCCCAGAGATGTTGGATCACAGATTGGGTAAAGCAGAACATGGGGGATAAAATTAACATTTATTCTGATATGCTAGAATATTTGCTTGTCCGGATAATCTAAAATTGAGGTAAAATTTGGTAAGAAAATACTATATTTACCATCACAGGCTGATCTTGTAGCGGCACAGTTACAGATGTTTCCGGCCTGGCATCCGCATCCACAGTTTGAATCTGGTAGAAAAGGAAGAATACAAATCATTAAAATGAAGAAGGTAAGTGATATATAATTGTGGCTGGAGGGCAATTCTTTAAAGTTCGATTTACAGATTTGATATTTTAGCAGCTTGTGTGGCCCTACCATTACACCTCAGCTACTTAATTTTTAAACAGGGATGAGGCCAGGTAATAAGGGTATCAGACAAGCCATCAACCAAAGTTACAAGTGCAACAGGAGCTGAGTTACAAACCAAATGTCACCATGTCGGATGTGCTCACATTATGTATGTCCGACACGATGACTTTTTGCAATAGCTCAGTTCCTGTTGCACTAAGAGCTTTGGTTGATGGTTTGTCTGATACCCCTGTTACATGGCCTCATGTCAGCATAACAATGAAATAGCTGAGGTATGATGGTATGGCTACACAAGCTGCTAAAGTATCAAATCTGTAAATCGGATTTTACGGAATTGCTATGGACTAAACAATAATTCATTTTTTGTTCACTTACTGGAGCACTTCTTTCCGGCTGCGGATTTAGCAACTGGGCACGAACCCCCACTGGTGCATCCGAATCCTCCGGCACTGGCACACTGGCAGGCTGGAACACAAATAAGATGGTGAATGCAATTGTGAGGGGGTAATAAGTATGTTTATTCCAGGGCTTTGGAGTTGAAGTCGGAGTCGGGAGTTGGAGTCGTGGAGTCGGAGGTTTTTGGGTGGAGTCGGAGTCGGAGTCGAACCTTGATTTTCAGATGGAGTCTGAGTCGGAGTTGAAAATTAATTTGGTGACTCCTGACTCCTTAAAAATAATTAATATAATTTACAAAAACACAGTTACAACAATGTGAAATGTACCTTGAATTTTAATAAAAATTTCCTGAACAGAAATGCAAGTACAAAAGCCAGTGGAAAATTTCTAGAAGTACTTTTTGCCAAATGTTAATCATGTAATATTTGTGTGAAATAATGCCGATAAGCGGAGTCGGGAGTCGGAGTCGGAATTTAGGAGACCTAAGAAGTCGGAGTCGGAATCGGAGTCGATTTTCAAAAAGCCAAAGGAGTCGGGAGTCGGAGTCAGTTCATTTACTACCCGACTCCAAAGCCCTGGTTTATTCCATGACTAGCAAGAGGTCTTGGCCCAAATAACATCGAATGTGCCCAGGGAAATTAAAAACAACTCTGCAGGGACAATTACTTGTATTCTCCCTCTCCCTCAAAAGATGTTGCCAGAGCCCTCTTGTGTTTATAATGACTCTGGAGTGACACTCATATTATTCCCTCACATTGACGCTGCTTACAGAGCCCTCTTGTGTTATTGTACTGAAAAGTATACCTTTTGGCAGAAATTCACTGGTAAAAATTAATGAAGTCATCTTTTTCTAGCAAATATCTGTACATGTCTGGTCATGGACTAAGAACTTAATAACATGGATTGTTTTGCATTAACCCTCGTATTCTTTCCAGCAAAACAACCCATGTAATCATATTTTATTTTAAAAAGGTTCAAATAAGCAGGGTAGGGACTCAACAGTTGTGGTCAGTCCTACTTTATAACACCACAAGACTTTTTTCGTGACCTTTTATTTGTTACGCACAAAGCAGCAGTCTATCCCACTGACTGGTTGTTATTCAGGCCCAGAGATGTTGGATCACAGATTGGGTAAAGCAGAACATGGGGGATAAAATTAACATTTATTCTGATATGCTAGAATATTTGCTTGTCCGGATAATCTAAAATTGAGGTAAAATTTGGTAAGAAAATACTATATTTACCATCACAGGCTGATCTTGTAGCGGCACAGTTACAGATGTTTCCGGCCTGGCATCCGCATCCACAGTTTGAATCTGGTAGAAAAGGAAGAATACAAATCATTAAAATGAAGAAGGTAAGTGATATATAATTGTGGCTGGAGGGCAATTCTTTAAAGTTCGATTTACAGATTTGATATTTTAGCAGCTTGTGTGGCCCTACCATTACACCTCAGCTACTTAATTTTTAAACAGGGATGAGGCCAGGTAATAAGGGTATCAGACAAGCCATCAACCAAAGTTACAAGTGCAACAGGAGCTGAGTTACAAACCAAATGTCACCATGTCGGATGTGCTCACATTATGTATGTCCGACACGATGACTTTTTGCAATAGCTCAGTTCCTGTTGCACTAAGAGCTTTGGTTGATGGTTTGTCTGATACCCCTGTTACATGGCCTCATGTCAGCATAACAATGAAATAGCTGAGGTATGATGGTATGGCTACACAAGCTGCTAAAGTATCAAATCTGTAAATCGGATTTTACGGAATTGCTATGGACTAAACAATAATTCATTTTTTGTTCACTTACTGGAGCACTTCTTTCCGGCTGCGGATTTAGCAACTGGGCACGAACCCCCACTGGTGCATCCGAATCCTCCGGCACTGGCACACTGGCAGGCTGGAACACAAATAAGATGGTGAATGCAATTGTGAGGGGGTAATAAGTATGTTTATTCCAGGGCTTTGGAGTTGAAGTCGGAGTCGGGAGTTGGAGTCGTGGAGTCGGAGGTTTTTGGGTGGAGTCGGAGTCGGAGTCGAACCTTGATTTTCAGATGGAGTCTGAGTCGGAGTTGAAAATTAATTTGGTGACTCCTGACTCCTTAAAAATAATTAATATAATTTACAAAAACACAGTTACAACAATGTGAAATGTACCTTGAATTTTAATAAAAATTTCCTGAACAGAAATGCAAGTACAAAAGCCAGTGGAAAATTTCTAGAAGTACTTTTTGCCAAATGTTAATCATGTAATATTTGTGTGAAATAATGCCGATAAGCGGAGTCGGGAGTCGGAGTCGGAATTTAGGAGACCTAAGAAGTCGGAGTCGGAATCGGAGTCGATTTTCAAAAAGCCAAAGGAGTCGGGAGTCGGAGTCAGTTCATTTACTACCCGACTCCAAAGCCCTGGTTTATTCCATGACTAGCAAGAGGTCTTGGCCCAAATAACATCGAATGTGCCCAGGGAAATTAAAAACAACTCTGCAGGGACAATTACTTGTATTCTCCCTCTCCCTCAAAAGATGTTGCCAGAGCCCTCTTGTGTTTATAATGACTCTGGAGTGACACTCATATTATTCCCTCACATTGACGCTGCTTACAGAGCCCTCTTGTGTTATTGTACTGAAAAGTATACCTTTTGGCAGAAATTCACTGGTAAAAATTAATGAAGTCATCTTTTTCTAGCAAATATCTGTACATGTCTGGTCATGGACTAAGAACTTAATAACATGGATTGTTTTGCATTAACCCTCGTATTCTTTCCAGCAAAACAACCCATGTAATCATATTTTATTTTAAAAAGGTTCAAATAAGCAGGGTAGGGACTCAACAGTTGTGGTCAGTCCTACTTTATAACACCACAAGACTTTTTTCGTGACCTTTTATTTGTTACGCACAAAGCCGTCTGCATTTTTAGTTTTCGTGTGCAAAAATTCTTATCTTTGAAAATTTTCCAGGGTGGTTCTTTGCCAGATTGAGATATAGAAATAATAGTGCTATCAAATAGGAAAATTGAAGGAGGCTACTGTTGTAAATTTTCAGATTTTTGGACTTAATAATAATTTTGCACTGATGCTGAACAAACACTTGATTTACAAAACAAAAAGATTAGCTTGGTATCTGAATACTTTCGGATGTCGATAAGATAATGAATAGCCAAAAAATTGACATAAGTGTGATATATACTTGTTGATGTAGCCCATATATCCTGTCATTTGACATTTAAGGATTGACCTTGACCTTTAAGTTCAAGCTATTTAAGGTAAATCCTTAAGGTCAAGTGGAAAGTACTTGGAAGAGACAAAGACTAATAGATTGTATCGGTAAAAATGTTATTTGATTTTACCTTTATGTGTTAACTTTGCAATTAAAAAGGTGCCAGATCTTTTATTTTACATTTTAAAAAAAACTCAAAACAAAAAATATGGAAATTTAACGGCATTCATCTTCAGTATTTGATCATAGATGGCAGTGAAATGCTAATGAGAAATTCAAGACTTATACTGGACCGACCTTGAGGCTCCCCTGTCCCTTGGCTATTTCACTATTGAATTCGCTGTCCCTTTGCAATTTTACTAATCGTACTTTTGAATTCCCTGTCCCTCAGCTCAGAATAGAGTTATATGTCCCCCGTCCCTCTGTCCCTCGGCCATTTTACTTTTCAATTCCCTGTCCCTTGATCATTTTTTTTTAGTTCCCTGTCCCCCATATCCCCCATCCAGAGCCTCGACCTTACACCCTTCAGAACTACACAATGCATGGTGTATATAGGGCTCAGACCCAAAATTAACATGGAGAAGATTGGAAAATCTGTGACCGACACAAATTCGCCACATGATATGACCCCCTCGATCAGACCATTTCTAAAATGAGCTTTTTTTTTCACTTTCACAGTCAACTTTACGTTAATAAGTATAGGTTTCTCACCACGGGAGAGGGAATATGTGATTTATCACCTGAGGGCTTTAGCCCGAGTAGTGATAAACACATATTCCTGATCCCATGGTGAATAACTGACTTATACCGTGAGACAAACACTCAAACACTCAGACATGAGAGGATAACTGGACAACAAAGAATATAGGAATTATTTCCCTGCAATACTGGTATGTGATTGGCTGACAGAGGTGTCGAATGGTATAATAATTGACATAACCATAATATTTAAAGTTCATAAAAAAATTCTGAAATTGACACCCCCAGAAACTCACTTGCCAAATATAATTTACACTGCTCACACTTAAAATCGCACACCTCTCAAAACAGCTTAAAAACTAAATTATATTTAAGGTATGGCCATGAAATTTTCCACGGACCTGGCTGAATATCCCTTCCTGGTGTCTTGAATATTTCACTTAAAAACTTTGATAATCGGCGGCATCAGGCCACATTTAGTGAAACTGCTCCAAAAACCAAAATCACAACCAATGCAAATCGAGCCAGAAGACCTTATTGCATATACCACAAGAGTCCCATTTTTGGAGAACACAGATAATGAAACTTGTTCCCTTGACTCCTTCAAACATTTTTACTGCATTTTGTTTGATTTGGTTTGAACTTTGGCTCAAAAAAGTTGTGTCTTAAGCTTGGACAATTACCCCAATGTGACAATTTTTTTTGCAATTCACTCTTGCTGGACTTCTATGTTTACAATTTGAAATCTGTGACATGTGGATGTGGTGCATATTCTTCACATTACAGCCTCAATCAACTTTGTGAATCCCAAATTTGAAACAATCTTACAAATTGTGTCTGGCTCTTCGAAAAACCAATGTGCTTTCTTCAAACTTTCTAAATATTTGACCAAGGGGTTAATAAGCAGGCTTCGAAGGTCACTCACAAATAATTGTTGAGTAGTTTGAAAGTTACAATGCTGCCTGTAAATAAATGAAACGCATGATATTGTACCATTGCATCAATATACTAAACATCTTTAACCAAACTGCTTCTGCAAGCATGACTTCTCATCCGATGAGAGGAAAGCATATTCAGTCACAAAGGCCGATATGAGAGGCATATGGGATAGCCATGGCAGCCAATTTTCTTTGCTGTAGTTGGAGGTATGGGTCAAAGTCTTTAATAAGTAAGTGTAACACAAACCCGATGTTAGATTATAAGCACTAATGCAATGGCACAATGTCATTTCACTTATTTACAGGGAGCTCTGTATGCCCCTTTTTTAGAGTTGTGCGTCTTTAAGTGTGAGCAGCTTAAAAAGTTTGCTGGCCAATACAATTGATATCTGAAGTGTCGTGCAATTTAGCATTTTCATTTGAATGTGTTCTTGTTTTTTATTCAAATTCCTTAGTATTTGTATTTCCACAGACATTATACATCACTCGAGAAATGCAGGCTGTTGAAAGCCTAATGAATGTCTAGATTTTTATCTAGGCACCCATCCAAGGGGATTGCCAAGGTTTTGAAAAGTGGATGATGAAAAATACCATTCATAAATGCTATTTACAATTTTACATTCATATATACCTACATAACACGCAGAAGATAGAGACTTATTAAGATGTGCATAATATTTGTTCAGGTAAAAATGTATGCAACACTGGAACAATATTTAAGGAAACTCAATTTAAAATAAAATTATTAACAGAGGAAAGTAGAATAGAAAATTTGTTAGAAAGATTAGAAAAAGAATTAAGACAGAATCACACATCATACATGCATAGATTGACACCGACAAAAATATATGAAGCTATACGGTGCATTTCTTAATAAGTTTCAACGGCAGGGATTTTTCTGAAAGAGAGCATTTCATTACAGATGATTTCATATTTGTAGACATTTCTCAAAATAACAAAATATTTTACAAAATTTCTGGTCTGACATCATAAAATCCTACCAGGTGATTGGTCAAGTTGCCCATTGCGTGTCACTTTTTTCAGCTTGCTTCAAGCAAGTGATGTTTACTGGAAAAATTGTGTCATAATTTTAACCAATAGTATACAGCAAAGGCCAATTTGGTACTGTGGCAGTTGTTCACGCATGTCAAACTGCAATCCACATGAACTCTTTCACTTCTTCGTGAACAGTTGTATTTCACACTCCTGTGTACAACTGTTGATTGTTTCAATTGATATTAAATCGGTTTCAAGCTGACTCTGAATGGCTTCACATCTATTTACTTATCATGCCTTGACCAAAAGCTGCGAGCATTGTCTATGACATCAGTGAGTGACCATTCAGAATTTATGACTGGGTTGCGGGCGAGATGGGAGTTTAACTGAGCGGCTGCTACATGCTTAAATTTTTACCTTTTGTCCAGAATCTATGTGCCCTACAGGCTAAATATGATTTATGACTTGTGGGGAATTGGAGTATGCCCGACGGAGCACCAAATTTTCACACATGTTTCAAGAGGGGTACTGAAATTTTAATAAATGAAAAGGGGACATACTAAAAATCCACATGGAATGTATGAGAGGTACAAATAAGCATGAAACCAAAGGGGGTATGAATTTTTGATGGAAAGTTCTAACAAAACTGCTCAAAATCATAAATTCTGAGTGGTCCCTCAGGACAGGATGGTAGCCCAGTGATGTGGTCAACATTCATAAGAAAATCCCAGTGGGAATCAGATCAAAGACTCCGCGATTGATAGCCCATTGTCCTACCGCCTGAGCTGAGCCCCTCTTCTGAGAAAATGTTACATTCACAGTTATACATGTTTATTTTCTGTACAAACAGTCATTGCATGGATCACCTTATCCTAATCGTCTAAATGCACAACATTGGACTTGCAGAATGTATGTACTGAAAATGTGTGAAACACAAACTGAAACTCTCACTTGAAACTGCTAAAGTCAGTCCCTGTTAGGAGATCAAAATGCCATGGTCACCCATGTAAAACGCTATGTCACTTGACAGGAGAGAGTGGTGTCATACCTTCTCTTGACCAATGAAAATTGCAAGAAAAATTATGTATTTTCTACCTCAAATGTCTACAAATATGAAATCATCCGTAACGCATCACAGAAAAGGAGACACGTAGCTGGGAAGATTTCAAGTTGAAGCTATTCTAAACAAATTAACAATTCAAACTGAATCGTGGTTTTGCATTTCACAGATTTATCTCCAGTGACGCTGCGATTAGCTACATATTGGCAATTTTACATGTTATACCATTCGACACCTCTGTCAGCCAATCACATTACAGTATTTCAGGGGAATAATTCCCATATTCTTTGTTGTCCAGTTATCCTCTCATGTTTGACTGTTTGACTGTTTGTATCATGGTATAAGCCGGTTATTCACCATGGGATCAGGAATATGTGTTTATCACACCTCGGCCTAAAGGCCTCGGGTGATTAATCATATATTCCCTCTCCCGTGGTGAATAACCCTTACAAATTTAGAATCTAGGGACACTTGTAACTGATGAGGCAAATCTCTGTGAGTGGTGGAGATGGGGCTGGTGGCTATGGAGCCACCTTGAGTAGACCTAAAATTGGTAATTGTCATTCAATTTGGAATTGCATTTGAATTTCTAATTTGGCAAATGTTAAGTTAACAGCATACACCATTAGATCAATTAACTTGGCATACAAGATGCCATGCATCACCAACAAATGAGAACTTTATTCGTTGTTGCACTTGAGAGTGTACCAATCTTTTGTGTATATGCCATATCTATTTCACAAAGTTCGATGAGCTCCTTGCAGGTGCATTCATACCAATAATACTCTATAAGACAATACAAGTGTATGCAATTCGAATTTGGAGATTGAAGAAGCAGGGTCATGTTGCAAATAACAAAAAGATATGGTGCAAATGCAATAGTTGACCTTGTACATCTCTTATTTTGATAATGTTGTGGCACGCAAATAATTTTTTCCTTTATAGTATTTGCATATTTTGAAGAAATGCATAACTAGTGGGAGCCTATTCCAAAATCACATGACAAATTCTAATTGACATACATCAACAGTGATCACAAACTGGTACACATTGTTTGTTACTATTTGTGCTTTTAGCAGTTATACACAAGATAGAAGTAGATAAGAATCTACAACTTGTAGAGCCAACAACACCCAACAATAACTGAATTTTTAGAAAAAGTTTTTCATGATCAACTGCAAAATCAGATGAAATCTGTGACAAATATTATATCAAAACACCCTTGTCTTGGGCATTTCTTTGATTGTCATATGCTAGTATGCAGGTGGACTGAAGCCATTCACATGACCTGATACCTTTTGTCTCTCAATGGCTCTTTGTTACAGGTCACAGGTCCCAGCCAGATAATTCCCCCTACTGTGTCAGATACTCAATGCAAGTCAACAAACCAAACTAATATCTATAGTGACAATGATATTTATCAATTGATTTCAATTTTACTATGATAGCCTACATGTCAAGTCCTACCTTTGATATGATAATAGGCCTAGTTAAAGGTAATTTGTTTGGTTCTATAATAAAACTTAATGGGAGTGTGGTTCACAGCAATGAACCTCATGAATGTCAGGTCGCGGAAGAATACAACACGAGTCCGAAGGACGAGTGTTTATTCTGCAGCAGACCTGACATGAGTGAGGTTCATTGCTGTGAACCACACTCCCATTAAGTTTTATTTATATCCCACAATAAAAATAGACCTCCTGTAAAAAGTATTAATAATTTCAACAGGCACTACTTTGTTTGAATGGCTGCAAAAAGATCCCTAGCAACCACACCGACCAATCAGAACGTCAAAACATTGTGACGTCATCACTTCACTGCCCATTGTTCACATAACAACGTCAGATAATGAGATGCATGTGGTTCACAACGATGAACCACATGGTGTGAATCACATGGTATTTTGCCAGAACTTCACTGCCTATTGTGGGATATCATATTGAACAGTGTTGAAGGATGCTACCATTAAAATTACTCTTGACACAAAATCTTTCTGAAGTAATTCTAGCAGTTTGATAAAATTGGAGTTTCTTTTAAATTTCATTGAAGATGAGACTTTTAATATGACATATTTTTGGACTTTTATAGATGAAGAGTGGTAGCTACCAGTTTCTGTCTATACCTTAATGAAAATCAACAAACTAAAATAATGATCAGTTGGAAAACAAAATAAAAATTAACATACCAGGTCCGCAGTTGCACTGTACATCAGCCATTTTCAAAGTTAATTTCTGTTGAATTCACAAACTGGTCTTCAAAACTTGCAATCAGATGAGCTTCTGTCCTTGAGTGCTCCCAACGCTCCTTATAAGGGCCAGATAGAGCCGTGTGCAAAAATTGAGCAAACTGTCAAATCTCAAGGGTTAATTAACTGTTATGAAAAATGTTATCTTATATCTCTTATGTATCCTTTTAATCTATTGTTCAACTGTTGATATAGTAATTCACTGCATAATCAACAAACTTCACAGTGCTACAAGTGACAAAATATCAAAGCAGCTGTGTTGTGTTTAATTATCTACTAATTATTATACAACAAGTTGATCAATGTATTGTATGGCAGTCACCTATACATTTTATTTGGCAAATTAAATGTATGCATCAATCTCTGATTCCAGTGTGTTTTATTTTTAGCTTATATACTATCTCAATGCTTGATAAACAAAAGCTTTTGGAATATAGGGGAGAGTCCCCTCGATCGGAACACCTAACTTCAGACTCTTCAGCTGCTCAGTGTGGAAAGAGTATTTATAAGTGCTATGAATCTTAAAAGTGGCCAAAAAGATGGAGGTTGAGTTGAAATATATTGTGCTACACTGCTACAGTGTTGTGGACAAAGCTTGATCTATATGGACAATAGACCATTTCCAAAAAAAGCTCAAATTCTCAAATCACCAACTTGGATCCTCGATTGGACCAACCAGTTGCCTCGATCGGACCACCTCAGAAAGCAATGTTTGAAATGACTAAAGTTATTTCCATCATTTAATAACCCACAAACATGATTTTCTGTTTGTGTCAGCTAACCTATGATCAGATAAACATCAGCATTGTTCCGGAAAATGCCTGTAGAGGGCATCCTAGCATGGGAATTAAATTATCGTAATTAATTTAAGATATTTCTTGGCCATAATTTTATGTCTTTTGGGATTATTTCTTCATAAAAAAAGCTAAAATTGTCATGTTTATAGGCTGTATTATGAATATGCATACATCCATGAGTTGGTCCAATCGAGGACACACCACTGGTCCAATGGAGGGAATATCTGTCGTTTGCAAAATTTAAGCGAGAGTCCTGAATTCTATAAATAAATGATTTTTTCTTTTTCATGTTGGGAAACAATTAGTTGGAGGTCACTGAAAGAGATTCTGAAGGATTTCCCAGCAGTATGTGAATTCTGACTGCATGTGTGAGACCTGAATGACAATGTTAGATCAGACACTACCATTTTATACTTGTTACCTTAACTTCAAATATCGATGATTTTTCAAGTCAAACTTTCATGACCATTTCCAAATGGTTGAAAAGGAGACACTCAAGACAGGACAGCTGTGCATAAGCTTAATAATTTTGTTCATAAGCTTAATAATTTTGTCACAATCAGAGTGTTCCAATCGAGGCACCGAGAACACCCAAGTCGACATGGCCATATTAGACTTTTCCAAGGCATTCGATACGGTGCCTCATGACCGAGTGCTCCATAAATTGGAACATTATGGGATTGATTGAAAACTCCTACAGTGGATTGGTGCATTCCTGAAAAATAGGAATCAATCAGTGATTGTTGATGGTGAATTCACTTCATCGGTACATGTTGACTCAGGAGTCCCCCAGGGAACGGTCCTTGGGCTGTTGATCTTCCTCCTGCATATCAACGATCTGCCCAGCCTGGTTTCATCTACAGGCCGCTTATTCGCCGACGATTGCCTTCTGTATCGTCAGATAAAGTCAGCAGAAGACCAGGACAGCTTACAACAAGATCTACATACCTTAGTTAAATGGGGTCTAAACTGGGGCATGTCATTTAACTCGTCCAAATGTAACATCTTGCGATCATCAAGGAAAAAACAACCCCTAGTGAAAAAATACGAAATTTCAGGCGATGTATTGGAAGAGGTGGATAAGGCAAAATATCTTGGATTAATAATTGATAATGATCTCCAGTGGAACTCTCACATAGCAGAAGTGACCAAAAAAAGTAACTCAATTCTCGGGTTCCTTCGAAGGAATCTAAAAGATTGCCCGAAAGATTGCAAAGTATTGGCTTATAAATCTACTAGAAATTGCCCATTATATCATTAAACATAGGCTGCACAGCAGCAAACCTTCAGCGAATAACACATTTAGAAGATTACAATTACATCATAAAATTGGTGTGTTTACCAAATTCCGTATATTATAGGTATGCAACAGTGGTCGAGTAATGGCATTCTATTATCTGTTAATTGCCTGCTGCCCTGCGATCTACCTGTGTGCTTGCCAGGGTTTGTAAAAGCAGAGAAAGGCCTTATTATACTAATTTACTTATATTATGGTACGGTTTTATGCATGTACCAATTTTTTTCCGATCATACAAAAAGTGTTAAATACAAGTCAAAAAGTACTGCTACATTTTATAGGTGATACGTGTAGGAAATGGCATTGCTGTATATGCAATAGTGGGCACGTTTTGGCTCCTATAAGAAAATAAGTATTTTTAATATTTTTTCTCAATATTACAAAAAGTATAGAATATGTATCAGTCAGACCATGAAAAGGCACAACTAAACCACATAAGTCATATGTGTACCAAACTTTATCCATGTACATGCAATAGTGACCAAGTCTTGGGCCAGAAACAAAAAATATATTTTTTCTCTTTTTTTTCAATATTTCAAATAGCATTTAATATTTTCCACCAGACCTTTCAAAGGGCACAACTAGACCTTATAGGCCATGTGTGTACCAAACCTTATCCATTTACATGCAATAGTGACCGAGTCTCAGCCCAAAAAACTAAAAAAATACATATTTTTCTATTTTCCAAATTTTTGCAAAAAGTATAGAATATCCATCAATGAGACCATCAAAAGGCACAACTAGACCATATAGGCCACATCTGTACCAAATTTCATAAGTGCACATGTAATAGTGACTGAGATTTGGCCCGGAAACGAACAAAAATAATTTTTATATTTTCTCAATTATTTCAAAAGGTATTGAATATCTATCAATTAGACCATCAAAAGGCACAACTAGACCATACAGGCTATATGTGTACCAAATTTCATCCATGTACACTCAATAGAGGCCGAGTGCTGGCCCGGAAACGATCTATCCGCCCGCCGCCCGACCCCCCGCCCGCCCGCCCGCCCGGCGGACGGACAACATTTTTATCCAAGTGATTACAATACCTTCTTCGAACTTCGTTCGCTGAAGGTAAAAAGAGAATGGTTGGCCAACATTAGTGTGGAAAGACAGTAAAATAGATGATTGAAAGACAATTGTAATGAGGGAAAATTGCGGAATGCAAAATATATATGTGGACCCCTTTGACACTGACAGTTCAACATGAGTGAGATCGTATGACAGCAATACCAATGACAGGTAGTAGTAATTACAGGCAAATGATAGTACAATGGCAAAGCCATATGGATGGATGATGATCATGGAGGTGAGCAAGTACTGTAGTAATGAATCAGTAATTTATGCCATTTGATCATTGATGATGGCAATCAAACTGAACAGGTTGGTGGCAGAATTTGCAGTACATGCACTGGACTATGGAAATGGAATTCCACCTTGCAGGTGTCCCCCTCTGGTTGGAAAGGGGGGAACATCACGGCAATGTGATAAGATACTGCTGTTAGCATGATTCATTGCTGACTGATAGTGATTTGATGTTATTTGGTTGAGATGCAGAATGGAACATACATTTAGAAAGTGTGGATAAGACAGAAAGGATGGGTGAACCTTTTTTGGACTGTGGTGCACTGTCACTGGCCAGTGGTCACTGGCCAGTGATATGACATGTGTCAATCCTCCTCAAATATGCATATCATGCACTCCTGGTGGTGAGAATGAGGGTGGACTCAAACATTAAGAGAAAGCAGTAAAATAGCACAAATTGATGATCATGCGAAGCATTTAATGTTTGAAGAAGACGTTAAATGCAAGGAATTTCCAGGGAAGGTGTCTATAGCTGTTAATGGAGATGGTCGTGTGACTGCTTTTTAAACTCAAATGTTAGGAGGATGGTAAGATCTAAACTGGAGTATAGTGCAGCGATCTGGGATCCCCATACCCAGAAAAATATCAAGTCCGTTGAAATGATCCAGAGACGAGCAGCCAGGTTTGCTGTTAACGATTACAGACAAACGAGTAGCGTTACAAATATGCTACAAAAATTAAAATGGCCTTCGCTTGAAGATCGAAGAAGAGAACTAAGACTCGTACTATTATTTAAGGTGATAAAAGGATTAGTGGCCGTCCCCTCGGAGGATGTGGTCATTACTTTTAACAAAAGCATAACAAGAAAAAACAATAACCTCAATTTAGAGGTGTTTGCGTCAAACCCCACACTGTTTGAGCACGCTTTTGCTCCAAAAACTTTTATCGATTGGAATAAATTGAGACAAGACCAAGTCGATGCAGAAACAGTGACTGCATTTAAGAAACTTTTAAGAGACTAGCATGCATTAGCACATCACCCCATCAGCTCGACACTCTCATCATAGAGGACTGCTGATTAGTTCAAAATGAAGCAAGTATAATATATATTATTTCACGGGTGTGCAAAAGTACATGAAGGTACAATGGAAAACATGGTTTTGATAGACATTTTGACCTGTCACAACTGATTTTAGAGTGGAAAACAGATGCATAATCCTTTCTTTTGGTTTGCTTGTTGCCTATAAGTGGGATCAGTCTCCTTTTAAATCAAATTAACATTGAAAGTATTGGTATGAGTATGGAAAATCATCAGAATTATGTCTCGCAAAGTTCCATTTTCACAGTGCAACAGTCCACTCTTTTCGCATATCAAATGTGCAGACTGTAAAGTGAATTTTTTTATAGAAACCGTCCTACACAGATATTGAAAAATCATAATGAGCAACTTTAGGCTCCTTTCAAGTAGGGACCTGATTTGGCTGATCACTGAGATGATATCCCTGCAGTGCTGGATATCCTTGCAGTGCCGGATATAAGATACAAAAATCATAGGTGACATGCTCACACCTGCAACAGCTAAAAACTCCACCCCTAGGGATGCCACTCACCTAAACTATCCACCTATCCTTATTGATCTATCCTGTCCTTCTGATAACAGCAAATAACACTCAAACAGCTCCCTTATTTACGTTTTCTGCCTCTACTGTTGTTCCCCACCAGGATTGCATGAATCGCCATTGTAGTTCACTTATTGCTCACGCCACAGGCTGGCGCCACCGTCTCTTTTCCCGCCAAAACCATCCACACACTCCAGTGTCAGCTGCTTCTTTTGCCTGCACACTGGCTGACCCACTTCTACTCATCGCATCTCCGTCATCTTTCCCTCATTTTAATGCTCTTTTCAAGCCCTAAACGTATGTACATGTCTCAACTATTATCCAAGCTCCTACACGCTATCTCTCAAGTCTAATCTGCATACCAGAATCCAATCACCAATGCATTTTTCACTTTCGCCAGCTTCATGTTCAAGCACAATCTTACAGCAGAGGATTCAGTGCACACGACTGCAGTGTAGGATTTGGCAATGTGCCAAAATATCACTAACTCTTTTTCATCACCAATACTTCCTGAAATCCACTCACATCTTTTCCCTGCTCATGTATTTCTCTACCATTTCAATCAAGGCGCATGCTTTCACACAAACTGCAGATTTTTATCATTTCCCTGTCAAATCTACCTCTTCATTTTCACATATATAGTGGGTCGGGAGGGGGGGGGGGCATTCCATTCCCCCTAAAAATGTCACTCAATGGGTATATCTAGTACTCAACAAAATAACAAAATTATGTGTTCCACAGGGTAGGAAATTTCCTATTTTAAATTGCATGCTAAATGATGGTCACAACCTTCAGAAATGGTTACACTGTACCTACCTGTATATGTTATAAAAGAAAGGCTACATTCACAGAAATCCATTGCATGATCTCATTCACGTGTTGTTTCTGGAAGAACCATAGTAAATGCACTTGTTTTTAAAATTGTATGTTTCTACATATGAGCCAAAACATTTTTGAAAGTGTATATTTGTGTCTACTTATAAATGCAACCGTTGGTATTATATAATGGTAGTAGTAGTACTTTCTTTTAAATTTATTAGGAATAACATCACCGTGAAATCAATTTATGAGAAATATAACAAAATATCAACAAAATTCAGGTAGTTAAAAGTAAGTTACTAAATTAAAGCGCAAAATAACACAATTTTGAAAACAAAATGTGGGAAAACAAGGAATGTTATATATTTGCTTTAGGCCTACCTGATACTTTCAAACATAGGACCATAAATGGTTTACACTGAATAAAACTAAGCTTCATCTACAAGACAACATCAATTGGCAAGTGGTTTTCAGCATGAAATAAATTTACAGAGTGCTTGATAGTAAGAAGAATGAAAGGTTGAGCAATTCAGTACGGAAATTCGTGCATAAATTGTCCTGTGATTAAACAAAGAAAAAGTCACATGCACTTTCTCTTCTAGAATTTCAAATACGATAGCCCAATACATGGTTATGCTTAATCTAAATTCTGTTTTGGACAAAACGTTCCTAAGTTCTTAATTCTTTTCGGAAAGAACCTTCCTAAGTTCTTCACCAGGTGCGAAAAAGAGAAAAGAGTTAGTATTCATCAGAAGACTGTTCGGGAAGAAATTGAATATCTAAAAAAAAGAGCAATATTATTGAAAAAGTTCATTGGATCCTTTGATTTAAATATATATAACTTTCATTGTAAGTAGATCTATATATTTACCTTGTACATTACGTTTCAGACCTCATGTCAGGGTCCTTGTTCACATGGAAATGACAGTGGAGCTTGGAGGTGTTGTTGTTGCTGTTGATAACACCAGTGTTTTGTCAGTTGGAGTCTTCCTCTTGGGCCCCCCTCCTCCGCTGCACTTCTTGGGGGTAAGCTCCACTGTCATTTCCATGTGAACAAGGACCCTGACATGAGGTCTGAAACGTAATGTACAAGGTAAATATATGGATCTACTTACAATGAAAGTTATATATATTTAAAGAGCAATATTCCTTTACCTTGGCAAAATTTAGCTCAAAATGATTTATCTGAAAAAATGTTTGCCAAAAGAGACGGCGAGAAACTCATAAACAAATCTATTAGGGTAAGGTGGGGGAAATCCGCCCCCGGGGCAAATTCGCCCCCTTGAGGAGAAAAAGTTCTCTCATGACCCAAAATATAAATGACAATAAATATTTCTCATGCAGATTAGTGCTTATGTGTCTAGAGACCACTGAAACACAGAGATTAGGCTGTTACATAGTTTTGTTTGGACTACAACTGAGAAAGAAGACATACATCTCATCACTAAGCAATTTCAATGTGCAATTGAAACTTTCAAAACTGAGGTGTTTTACAGGTACATGTTGTATAAACACATTACTTATTGTCATTAATAGCAATGTTTATTCAACGACTTTACATGTGCAAGAGATTTCACCAATCAATAAAATGCATATTTAGAAAATACCACCCTCATAATTTCTAGTGGTCGGGGCAATTCCGCCCCTTGTCCATGGGGTAAATCCGCCCCCTCTGATTCTCATGTTAAAAACATACAAACACGAGATATGCCTTGTAAGTCACTCTATTTTGTCATAAAGTTCCACCAATGGTGATTATGATTTTAATTGAGATGAAGTTAAGAATTTTTGCCATGTTTTAGTGTATGTTGAATATGCCAAATGCAAACTTTTTTTATTCTCTCACATAAATTGTGAAACGATCCTTATATGTTTGTAAGTACACCCAGAAGAGCCAGGGCTTAATTTAAGAATAGAATTTACTTCAGAAGCCAAATTTTTCTTGTCATTTGTAAGCAAAACTCAAGGGGGCGGATTTGCCCCACACTTCTGGGGCAAATCCGCCCCCTGAGATTGAACATTCATATGGTGATGTTGGCTCGAAGGCGTTGAATTAAAGCATGTAAGTTTCCAGATATGTTCAGATGTATATATTCCATCATTCCCTGAAATACAATGTTCATTTTTCATAAAGGTGAGGGACTGAGCAAGGAATATATGTGAAAAGGGGGGCGGATTTCCCCCACCTTACCCTACATTGTTTTTGATATTATGATAACTTTGTTATTTTCTATTACAGCCTATGTCATCTGATAGTGAGGAGTTTCATACACAACTGGATCTGGGAAACAACATGAACCTGGTGAACCTTTTGGAGAGCAGTGACCCGGAAAATGACAACAATGAACCCGCTGTGATCCTGAATCACGAGCGGAAGTAGCAGTCACTGATAGACATTGTATATCGGGGCTTGTTAAAGGCAAACACTCGCCAAAATCCCAGTTTTGATAAACCTTGTTTCCCATGGAAGAATCAGATGTTGCGAATGCATTCAGCTAACATTTACTAAAATTGGTTTTAACTGCAGTTGAGGAAAAAAAAGTAATGAAATTGGCATTTCAGCTCAGTTTGTTTGTCCTTAGCATCAGCTGTGCACTGACATAAGGCTGGGTGGCCCTCCCCCTCCCTCCTCTGTTTGTATGGACATTGAGAGAACCAAATATTTGCAATTTTGACCACCAAACAGTACTGTGATATACTAAATTGGATTAACAGATTCTGTTATAAAGGTGACAAAATTAATTTGAGACAAACTGAAACTGTGAAAAATATTTTCAGAAGAGTTCCATCAACATCAGTGTCAATCATTATTGGTCCATCATGCAGCACCAGGACCATAATCCTCAGCAACTTCGGCATTGGTATCGTCATGTGCCTGAAAAGTGACTCTGATGATGCCACAAATTTCGTAATCTTGGACCAAAATGTTAGGAACTAACTGCATGAAGAATTACAGATGCAGGAAGTATGTTTTTGATCCTCCAATTGCTCCACATTGCCCTGAAGTGACATTGGAGTTCAACAGGGAGCCCCTGTTTTAGCAGTTGTATCAACAGTGACCTCTACTGTCTGCAGGTGCAAGCAGGTGCCATTTTTAACACGTGGTCATCATGTTTAAGTCAGAAGAAACCCATGGTGATGTTTTTGCAAGTGTAACATTTTCAAACATGAAGATTTTTGGATGCTTTCTTGGTATTCAGGGATGCCTTAATTGTCAACGGAGGGGTACACGGATGTATGGAGTGTGCATACCAGTGATGGAAATGGGGGGGAGCTCGGGGGAGCTGAGCTCCCTTGACCAAAAAACAGGGGGAGCTGTACCCTGCTACAGCTCCCCCAATGATCAGTGGTGAAATTATAATTATCATGTTACTTTTTCAGTCCTCATGGTATTTTTAGCCAAAATTATGCTCTAGCGGAAGAATTCTTTCCATTCTAAAAATTTAGAATGGCGAGCCACTGCCGCACGAGCCGAGAGCTCCCCCGACGAAAATTTTCCATTTCCATCACTGGTGCATACAGGACAAATGAATGGCATGGTGTGCAGCGCTTGACTTGTGCAAGTCACTCTGAAGCCTGATCTTGGGTCAGTTGAAGAGAATTGTTTGCTCATTCATGAAAATGCACATCTGCAACCTGCTTGAGTGACCACAGCTTAGCTTGAATTGGACGGTATTGCCGAGATGAACTGCCCAGAAAGGTCATCAGACCTGAATTCCATAGAAACATGTGTAGGACATCATTTACAGTGTATGTGTTTCCTGGCAGCCACAGCCTCCATGGACCATATGTGAACGTGAACAAAAGAACATTCGAGAATTGCCCAGGATCCAATTTACCACCCGCAGGTTCATCAAAAGTATAACAATCTCATTTAAAGAGTGTGTTCATACTCATCTTGGCCTAACACAGTAATGCGAAACATATTTGGCTGCAGTAGAGAGTCATTAAAACAAAATTTTGGATTTGGTCATATTGTGTTTTCACATCAGTTTTGGGAGTCACCAAGGTTTCAGGATCCCCGTACAGACAATATTCATTCAATCCATTCAGTTTTGATTTGATGAACCCTTCATAAAGAAGATCAACTTTGCATTGAAATTTATTTGCATCTTTCCAAGTTCCTAAATATTTATTCGAAAGAGCTGTTCCTTTAATTTTTTTGAGCAGTATACTTGTATCATAATTAGGTCAGCTACCGAGCTGAGCAAATAATTTCTGTTGACGATCCAATATACACTCATGGTGCGACATCGTGGCAGCACTGTAGTGTATTGCTCACTCAGCCATGAAGAAAATCATGGCTGCTCTGAGCAAGCCAAGCTGAGATTGCAAGTTGAAAAATGGGATTTCTGGATAATTGAACCAAAGTCAGGTCTATTTGATGTGAGCCGATTGCAATTGAAGTCATTGGTAATCAATCTGGATAGTAATTATGGCATTCACTACCTTCACCATTGCAATTAGCGGCAATTAAAGGCTGCTAATTGTCGATCTCAATACACAAATCTCTGATGTTTACCTGACGGACCAGAAAATGAGCAATAAATGCAATTAAGAGGTAGGTGTTTTTGTTTTAATTGTGGCACAGATTAGTTGATCCAATTGGTAAGCACATGGATGAGGCAGATGACGATTTTAATTGCCTGTTTTGACAGAAATTCATATTTTTAACTTGCAAAACTCACTTGTTTGGTCTCAAGCAGCCATGTTTACCCATCATACTTTACACAGGATCATAGCCAAGTGCTGCCACGATGGTGCACCATGTACACTGCACTGGACTCATGTGTCAAATGCGACACAGATAACATTTACTAAAGGGTAAAGTTGGAAGCAAATCTCATGTTTTGATAAAAGGTTATCAATGAGTCAGTGACAGTATCAGACCAGGTTGAATATTCATTTTATTTCGAAGTTATTAAGGAATGCTTCGTTGCAAAGAGCTATATAGGCCCATGGACCCTGTCGATCAATTTTTATGATACGGTGAAAACGTTAATGCATGTATCTAAGTGAATAGTTATACTACAGGTGGAGTTTTGTACAATGATACACGAGTCAGAGCCATCTATTGTATCCAATAGAAACATTTTATGTTCATTCTTATCTATTATGTCATGTGAATTATCACATGATAGACAATCTACACACATCTATTAACCTACAAAATAAAAACAATGATTTGACAGGTAGGTGTGTTTGATATCTTTATTAGATAGAGTATTATTTAAAATACTGAATGGTCTAACCTTGAAAACACCTGGTAAGTTTGAATGATTTTTGGCATCTTAGCCTGCTCCTCTCTTTGGCTCCTTCGAATGACTGGGGTTCCGTTCCGGTTCCGAACCAAACATTTTGTAAGTGGTTGGCCTGGATGACATTATTATGTCACATTAAACTGAATAATGTATATATATATGAGAGTCAAAAACTAGCATCTTTGAGCCTCTGGATGGGGTTTTGCGTCCCCCTATCCATTGGCCATTTAACTTTTGAATTCCCTGTCCCTTTGCAATTTTACTAGTGGTACTTTTGAATTCCCTGTCCCTCAGTGCTGAATCGAGTTTTACGTCCCCCTGTCCCTTGGCCATCTTTCTTTTGAATTCCCTTTCCCTTGATCATTTTACTTTTGAGTTCCCTGTTCCCCATATCTCGCCATGCAGAGTCTCATGTTTGAGACCAAAACAATGGTCAGCACAAATATTTTCTCGAAATCTCAGTTTCAGAATTCCCATACATATATATGCTGCTTCAACATAAAAGGCTTTTTGGTATCCCCGATCAAAATGGCCGACTTCACGGGAGGGTTGTATGAACCTTATGCGGAAACGGATGAACTTCTACACTCAGACAGCCCTTTGGACTATGGCAGCCTACCCAGAATATATCGCAGGAACAAACTCAGACGTATGGATGATGACGACGATACAGACAGTCATACAACTTACACTGAAGATAGACAGAGAAAAACAATATTAATTTGTGGGAAACATGTGCCATCAATTGTAATAAACATTCTACTTTCAATAGCGTCATTGATTTTGAACATCGTTAGCATAGTCGCTGTGCCAATTTATGCCAATGCCATCATGGAGGCTGGTGGGAGCCTGTTTTTCATGAATACTTTCTATGGTTTGTGGTGAGTATTTTAAAATATGACATATCGCAATTAATGTACAAGTTATAGTCCTTGCGCTGTTTTTGAGAGTTCAGATGAGATGTTGAATGGTGAGACGGTGACCCCTTGTATCAGCGTATGTGCTGGGTACCGGGACCACCATTTTTTCTCAGGGAGGGGCTTGGAGTTTTTTTTAAATAAATAATTTCTTACTAATAATGTTTGGTGAAATAAATAAATTCTTTCTGAGTAGTCTTGAAATGAATAATTTCTATTGGGGGTTTTTCTTAGAATAATTTCTAGTAGAGTTTATTTTTTAATAAATAATATCTTGCTAATGTTTGGTGAAATAAATGAATTCTTTCTTGGCTGTCTTGAAATAAATAATTTCTAGTGGGGGTTTTTCTTTTGAACCAACATGGTTCAATTCATATTTAACTGACCGTACAAAAATTGTCTAACATGAAAATGTATTATCTAAGCCACCATCTGTAAATATTGGTGTTCCGCAAGGATCTACACTTGGTCCACTTCTGTTTATGTTGTTTGTCAACGATCTCCCGTTACATGTTACAAATGGTAGCTGCAGTATGTATGCAGATGACACTATTATATATTGTAATGATTCAAATATTTCAAACCTTAATGATAATATGAATGAAATTCTTGGTGATGTGAATGACAAAGCTAATAGACTGGTGTTAAATTTACAGTGTTGGAGTCGAGGCCAGGACCTCCGAGACCAAGACCGAGACCGAGGCATGAGCATCCGAGACCGAGACCAAGACCGAGGCATTGCCCTCCGAGACCGAGACCGAGACCGAGGCATGAGCATCCGAGACCAAGACCGAGACCGAGGCCGGCTCGACAAAAAGACAGTTGTCTGCCAAACTATTTTAGCTTGGTATATTATCGGCATTGAGCTTACGATAAGGCTATTACAGTGTAATTAAAGATTCACTCAATGACTCAAGTAAAACTCTGAAATGAAGACAATAAGGGGCCAACCATTACATTTTTAAAGAACAGGACATGGAACTCCTCTCACTGCAAATACTGCATATTTTTTTTTTTAGGGAAACAGTGACAGATTAGATTTGTTTTGAGTGTCTGACAACCTCAATTATGTTTAATTATCTACTTCTAAGTCAAACATTTTAGACTGAGATAGCCATCCACCAGAAATTCATTTCAAGACTTTTGGGAAAGAATCAATTAACCTTTCACCATGACTGGAAGAAAATTGGTTAGTTTTAAAAAACATTCTGAGGCAGCTTATCACTTTCATTTCTATACTGCTTTAAAAATTACACTTTCTAGATATATGTAGATAGATACTCTGCATTGCTGGGTTCCAATTTATTAGGCAGTGGTATATTTGTGTTATATCAAAGTTATTTGGCATATTTTTTGAGGCATGGATGAGATTCTGTCACAAATTTTGTCCCATTCCATTTTATTGAGTTGTGTTTTAAGCCAGACACACTGGTGTGTGAAGTTAATGATCAGGTACTAAAGCATCTTGCATCACATGTAAACAAAATCTTCAAAACTTCAAATGGTCATAAATATGGTCGAAATAAAAATTCAAAAATATTCAAATACTGTTGGTAAATTTATAATTTCATATCTATCACAAAAAATGGCATCGCTTATAACTTGGCACTCGGCATAAAATAGGCCTAGATATAGACAGTCTTAAAAGACAAGCAGAAAAGGATTCTATCAGATTTTAATATAAAGGATAATAGATTCCTCATATTAAATAAACTGACAGATAATTATACTTAGCCGACAGGAAAATTTTGTTTGACTGTTCTAGCAAAATTGAACTTTATTAATTTTGCTGGCCTCGGACGTGCCTCGGACAAATATCCGAGGCCAGAAGGCCCGAGACCGAGTCCAAGGCCAAGGATTGGTCATCCGAGACCGAGACCGAGGCCGAGGCCATCAAAAGTGACCCCGAGGCCGGCCTCGAGGACGAGGCCGGCCTCGAGGACTCCAACACTGGTACAAATTTATCAAAAATGGATGTTACCAAATATTTTGGTGTTTACATAGACCAGAACCTTAAATTTGACACTCATATTAACAAATTGATCAAGACTCTGTCAAGAAAACTAGCATGGTTTGCAAGACTTAGACATTATGTTCCTTTGAATATCCTTTAGTTAACTTATTCAACATATATTATGCCTATTTTTGATTATTGTTGTACTGTATGGGGATGTACAAAGAAGAATGTGGACTTAATTCAGCGAATGCAAAATAGGGCAGCTCGTATTACTTCTGGTGAATTTGATATTGTTAATACTAGGGGTATAGATCTTGTGAAAACGCTTGGATGGCTGTCCAGTAATGAACGAATAAATCATTTCTTAAATGTAGCAATTTATAACTGTATTCATGGAAATGCTCCTACAAATTTATGTAATTCTATTGTTATGGCGTGTGAGGCCAATGACCGTAATACTCGTGTCAATGATACTTTGAAAGTCGATGTTCCCTTTTGTCAAAGTAATGTATAAGAAATCTTTTGGTTATAGAGCTGCTGTAACATGGAAAACTCTTCCAGATGAAATTCACAATAGCAATTCTGTTGATGTATTTAAATTTAATTTAAAGAAGCATATTAGGGCCAACACTACTTTTTTTTAGATTATTTACCATCAGTTGTTGTTTGCTTTGTTTTTTTTTCATTTTACAGTGATTTTATTGTACCTTACCTGTCATTTTTTACCTGTACCCGTTGGGCCACATGAAAAACAGAATATTTCTGATTGTGTCTTCCAACTAAAATATATTCATAAATAAATAAATAAATAAAAAGAAGGCAATGCTTGATTTAGCAATAAATATTTGCAGACTTCGCGCGCTCGAAATAGATGACTACGGCCACCATTGACGTGAAATAAATAATTTCCCACTGAGGAAAACTCCAAGCCCCCCTGATCACTAAATGGTCCCCCCCCTAATAAGTAAAGATCATTCACATGGGGTAAATGTGTAACATGTTGAAGACTCCCGCTCTCTCTATTCAATAGATCATCAATCAACCGTGGAGAATGCCCAGAACTGGGCTTAGAGGGCTGACCTACCGTATTTACCTATAATAGTTTTAAACTAACATTTTTTGTTTCAAAAATCACTATGCGTACCTACTGTTTGATACTTTGCTTATTTTCTATAGGCCAACAAGCTCTTCGGGGTTTTATGTCTATTTTTGTTATTGACTCCTGTATATACTGTATGTACTGAAAATAGTGAAATAAAAAATAAATTTGAAAAAATAATAATAAATAAATAAATTGTCTAATTATCTAACAAAATTGCTTCTCATTTCCTGAGAAGCTTGAACAATAACTTTGATACATTTCAGTGTTACATCAGTGATGGTCTTGGGCAGTCTAGCCTGGTCTCTGACTACAGGATGGCCGGGCACAATGGTTCATCGGGCTTCATGGAAAGTTATGTTTTGTCTATCGCAATTGAGTTGTGCTGTCATGTTAGTAATGAACTATGCCAACGATCCGCAGAGAACCCCAGCATATCTCCAAGCTATATTGAGTGTGACACTCATTCCTTTTACCATACTCATGAGGTTTTTGTTTTTCAAGAAAAGTAAGTACCAATACATCTGAGTCAACTTGGTTAAGACTTTCTTTTTTTTTTTTTTGCCAGACTACAAATTATCATGTATGACTACCCAATCGTTTTTAGAAACTAACCCCGGAACATCGGACAAGGGAAGGGACATTGCTTTTCCATGCTCGCAGAAAACGGATGGAATTTTAAAAATTGGCATTTTGAAACGTACTGGCCACTCTGAAATCGAATTAACAATTTAACAGTTAAATACTCTTACTATCACTCAATTGGGTGAAATCACTTGCATTGTGAAGGTGCAAAGGCATAATATAACTTTCATTATTTAATACTTTTATTTACGATTTTGGTCCAGAAATTTGATCAAAACGCCTCATAAAGTTTGCCACCCTTGCACATAGAAAACTGCCTTGCAGCAAAAAATGGTTTTCTTGAGTTAGCCTTGTGCGCCGCCCTCTGAAAAAAAAAAACAATTTGGGAAGCAAGCCAGAGTTCTGTGGAAAATATACGCTGACCTGCAACTAGGAATCAGCATTTTACTTGTCATGGTGCAAGTCTCTGATTGGCCACTTTGTTCAAAGACTGACATCAGGCAAGAAAGGAAATGGACTCAAGAGAATTAACATTCCTCCTTCGTCTGCTGTTCTCAAATGTGCATAATCAAGCTACTCTATTTACCTCCAATTCCTGTCCTGCTCTTAAAACCAACAAGTTGATTAAAGATTCCATTATGTTATGATGCACATGGATGTGAAGATCTTTTTTCACATTGCTATTTCATGTACACTCTAAAAAATTTTTGACAAAATTGTTTTTTTAAGATTCAAAATGTTTTTATGAAAAACCAAATTTCAATGCAAAACCAACATGGATTTTTAAAAAAATCCTTGTTGGTTTTTTGCACTGAAATTTGGTTTTTCAAAAAACCATTTTGAATCTAAAAAAAACAATTTTGTCCCGACATTTTTTAGACTGTATCTCAGTGGCTGAGTGGATTGCATGCTGGTCTTGTAAGTTTGAGGTCCAGGGTTCGATTCCACTGCTTGGCACACTAAGAACTTCCACATGGTGCAATAAAATGGAAACATAAGCTCCACCTGTGGACAGCTTATGATAAGTACTGTTATTTTCAAAGGAAGAATTCTCATAATTTTTGAATGATATTTTCTATCCTTTAAACTGTTTTTTTTTTAAATTCATTTGATTGACTTTCCGAAGGCTTCTGATCCCAGCGATTGGGTGTGATATATCAGAAAGTTAAAACATTCAATATCCCAGAAAGTTCCAACAGATATTTTTGCTTTTTACATCTAATCTGCCTGTTCCTCTCATCCTCAGTTACATCATGGTGCCTATCGTTATACTGGGGTATTTTTTTAACCCCAAAGTTGGTTCGGGCTTTCTGTGATTCCATATTTATGAGCAAGAGTTGCAATATTTTTTTATTACAGAACCAAGTACAGAGACTTTGATCTGCACTCTGGCAATAGTTGTTGGCATCTTAATAGCAAGTGAACCCAGGATATTCGGCTTTTCTGATTCAAGTGCCGTCATAGAAAATCCCAACACTACGCTAGCTTACAGAATACTTTGGCCGGCAGTGTTTGCCGTAGCCCATGCTCCATTTGCCTTTGTGAACTGTCTTCAGGAAAAGGAGACCAAGAAAGAGCAGGTAGGTGTATAGAAACCTTATAGTCAAGTAGTTCTTCACCAGTAAGGGGTCGACCAGAGCATAATTGGGGGGCTATGGTTTTTACCCCCAATACGAACTTCTTTTTTCGCTCACAAAGCGTCAACGAACAATTTTTTCACATATGAACGTGCGACAAACTTTTTTATCACAATTTTAACAATTTGGTACCCCAGCTACAGATGGAAACAAACTTTTATTTTATTTTCATTTGCTGAAATGTTTTGTTTCATTGTGTAGAGGGAAACAAACTTCTTTTTTTTTTCACCGAAAAGCCAGAGCGCCCAAGCCCCAAAGATCATCTGGTTGGCCCCTTATCTTGGTGGCTCCTGTTTATCTAACAAGAAAATATTTTCAAAAAAAAATAGAGGCGATTTTTAAAGCAAATTCAGCTTGTTCAGCAAATTAGACCCCATCTACATGTTTTTTACGCCGATCCCGCAAAAAGCGTCCCGTCCCGCACCTGGGCATCCGCGTTTTATTGCAAAATCCCGCGGCCCGCCGTTCCGCAAATTTGGTCCGCATTTTATGTACGACGCTACCCTCGTTTTGCTGACGTAGATTCACACACTGATTCTTGAATCTTAGAAAAAGCCTCCTGTCGGGAGGCCTGTGGCCATCTATACAGAGGCGAGTGGCTATATATAGAATCACTAAGACTATATCAGCGATAGGCTGATGCATCGCCTCTAAAAATAGATCACTCTCCTACACCCCAAATTGATAACCATGTCAGACCGCAGGTACATTATAGATGTAGAGGAAAAGTTTCATAATGAAGTAAAATAAGTTCTTATGGAACAGCAGAACCATAATGGCTTGCCGCTTATTGAAGGAAAAGGGTTTTCCTGGTCAAACAATTGTAACTCCTTGTTACTGTTTTTTGTCCGGGTATTTTTTCAGGTTTCAAGTTTAGGATTTATGATGTGGATTCATATCATCAACATATTTTCTTTTTGGTCGATGTTTTGGACCGATCTCATTCCTCACTTTGGGACGGTAAGTTGAAATGCACCTTTGCTATTAAATATAGAATACTTTAGCAACTTCCTCAGAAATTAATAACTTGGGTATTAAACTTCTGCTGGATCACATGAGTAGGCCTACAATTCAGTCAGAGCTGCTTCAAGTGATAGCCATTGGGGGGAACATGTCACCAATAAAAACTTATGTTTCAGCATTTACCCCCATGTACAGTTACAGCTTGGTGAAATACGGAAATTCTGGGGGTAACGAAGGTGAGGTGCATCCGACCAAAAATTCAAAATTCTTGCTAAAATAGTAGTTCAGGCTTTCAAAGAGTTAATAGGAGTGATAACAGACGGTAACAGTGGATCTTGCTTGCATTGAAACTCCAAAATTAGCTTCTTTTTTTTGGCCATTTTTTATTCCAAAAAAGTATTCCATATTTATAATCTAGAGTGCAATATCATGTTTTATATCAAACTAACTAATTATGTAACAGAAGATATTATCAATTCAATGGAGTGTTATATTTGGCTGTCTTTTTTCAAATCTATCTAATTCTCCAAGAAATTGAATTATTCTTTATTTCAAAATATGTCCATTTTACCTTCAGTCTTCTTCAGTTGATGACTTCGGCCACCGATATATGAATGGCTTGAAATGTGTCTTTGGGCTGCATCCTAACTGTATGACGATGCTACTAGCTACATGGGTGACGATAGTCGTTGCATTTCTGCGATATATCGTCACATTTCTGCTCATTCGTTACACCGAAGGGGCAGTGTATTCTTCCATGATAACATCTTTAGGCAACCCAGTTGGTACAATGTTTTGGTCGCTCTTTAAACTTTATCCAAACCTACACTGGGAACCAAATTACACTAAAGCAACAACCTACACATTAATCGGTTTGGCATTTATGACACCATCAGTAATTATCTACAATTATCTAAGTTACAAGGAAGAAAATCGCACACAAAATGACAATTTAGAAAATGAATATGATGATGGTGATGATGTTGATGATTACCAAAATGATCAAGGAATTTGGTATCGTGATGCGCCTTCATTTTCGGGTTCCATTGACACTGATGGAGGATTATAATCTCAATTCTTGATCAGGAGGGATGGTATTTCTCCATTCTGTACAGCCATGAGTGGCTAGAATTGATGCAATGATATTTTAATTTGCTTTAGAGTTTGTCTGATTTGTAATCATTTATTGTACCGTAATATGGGGTGAATCGGGACAGAATTGAGGGTTTTTCTGTCATAGCATGGTCACAAATCATCTTATAAATCAAAATATGGTCCCTATTTATGTCCGAACTTAAGGACCAACTATCCCTAGGAGCATTAAAAGATGTCTTTAATTTTCAATGATTTATTGATGAAAAACCACTGTCCCAATTCACCCGGGACAGTCCACTATTTCTATAAAATAATACTTCCTACCGTGTTTAGGTGATTGCTACATGTGAATTAACAATAGAAAATATGTTGGCATTATCCTACTTTAGCCCCCTCAGGGGTCTAAACATTTAGGCCCTTTTTTCATGGGAAATAGTGGTGGTAATTTTTACTGTATAAGCATAAATACCACCAAAAAAGAGACAAGTTTTTTTGTTGTTACAATAACTGTATAAACGCCATATTGTGTATAAACACAATGACGCTTATACAGTAGAAATAACACCAAAATATTGCAAAATTCTGTCTATATATACTCCTGCTTTAGCCCCCTTTTCAATGGTACTGTCAATAGAAAAAAGGGCAAAAGCAGGAGTATAATAAGACAGTTTTTGCTATATCTTGCTGTCTATATATACTCCTGCTTTAGCCCCCTTTTCAATGGTACTGCTAATGGAAAAGGGGGCTAAAGCAGGAGTATAATAAGACGGTTGACAGTAATGTCGTCAAAGGTGCAACTCGCCAGTTGGTGAAGTCGTCCCATGCTTGGTAAGGTCGTCAAAGAAACCTAGTAAGGTCGTCAAAGACCATAGTGAACTCGCCAAAGACTGGTCAAAACTACTCAGGTCATCAAAAATGCTGGTAAGGTCGTCAAGGGAGCTGGTATAGTCGTCAAAGGACCAATGGTTGGGTCTTTAAATATAAATATTATGACATTTCATGATTTCAAGACTTTTTCAAAAGGCCCACTTGATCATGTCTGACAATGTATTCACGATTACCCAGTTGATTACCGAAGTTTGAATATGGGTTATTGAACGTGTATTTTGAAATTTAGTTCAGAAACAATGACCGTAAATCAAATTTTAATGTGTTAGGCCTATTGTATTTCTTGTTTTTCTTAAAGACCCGACCACGACTATAAAAGGAGACAGAGCCAACAAGATGGCAGTCTGAATCTGACCCCCCAAGAGTGAACATCTTTCCACTTCTTTCACTTTTTCCCAATTTCTCAAGTCATAAAGCAATTTACAAGAATGAATTTTATATGTGCAGATAGATAATTTAATACTGAAAACGAAAAGGTAATCTTTAACACAAAAGCTCTTATATGAATTAAGATATTTGCTAAATTATGAAAAATATCAGGATTTTCATGAAAGTTTGATTGACAGCTCCTGATGAATATGTTCAATAAATAAAGTATGTTCTCCAAACGGTCTTTTGCAATTGCAATTAATTATCACATCTGGTTTAGCCAATGGTGTGTCGCTATTTGAATTTTGTGCCTTTGAATTTAATTGCAATTGTTTCAGAGACAGTTATTTGCCAAGACTAAACATGCCAGAATTACTTAAATATATTCATATTAAAAAAATAATAGATTGTATGTTTTGCAAAACTTCACACCGTGCCATGCATCTTTCAATTAACGAAGTGATATTTTACATTTATAATTATATATATAAGGCATTTAATGTTGTTTTATTTACTATAATATAACTGAATTGTTCAAAGTTAAGATATAATTCCGCTGCTAGCCCTATATGAGAGGCTGTGGTAGACTACATCTGCATGCCAAAAGGCTGAGACCCATCTAACTGGTATTTTACAACACACAAATATGACGACTTCACCATGATATTTGACGACCTCACCAGGTAGCCTGGCCAGTTTTAACCAGTTTATTAAAATCCTTGACGAGTCCACTAACTCTTTTGACGAGTCTACCAGCCTTTGACGAGTCTACCAGGTCTTTTGACGAGTCTACTACCTCTTTTGACCATTTTACTTTTTTTTGACGACCTCACTAACTGGCGAGTTTACCTATTGACGACTATACCAACATTCTAATAAGACAGTTTTTGCTATATCCAACTGTCTATATATACTCCTGCTTTAGCCCCCTTTTCAATGGTCCTGTCAATGGGAAAGGGGGCTAAAGTGGGAGGATATATAAGACAGTATTTTGCAATATATCACACTTCAGTTTGAATGTTTTAAGAAACATATAACTGTGAGTATTCTTGGTAATGATCTCCTTCACACTTTTACAGTATTTATTCTGTGATATAGACTGGAAACATAATTGAGTTATTTTTCAGTTTCAGTTTTTGTTTATCAATATCTATGGAAATACCTATAAAATGTTTAAACCCTGAAGGGGGCTAAAGTAGGATAATGCCAATATGTTTGACATTAAATTTTTTTTTTTAGAAAAATCTGACTTCAATTACATATTTGCATATTTTTGAAAATATGATAAATTACACAAAGTATTAAAATATTTATTTTTCGTTTAATTACGCCATATATAAGTAATTCTGAACTAAATCCAATATCAGTGATGACAATTTCAATAATATTCTGTAAAAAGCCATGCTTGTACACTCAGATGAAAATGAGTAGGGTTATTTTTGTTGATTCCTTTACTTTGTCATTGCCCTGGATCTGAACCCATGACCAAACATACAAAATCCCACATCTAGTCAACTCTTCTGGTCCCTTAATTTGTCAAATATAGGTTATACAAGTTTCCTGCTATTTTTGTGGCTCTAATATTAATGCTTTTTGTGATGTGAGCAAAGTTTTGACCACATGTCGAAAATTAAGTTTCTGCAGGGTCAAGTTTAAAGTGCTGCAGCTCCTCACTGCCTGCAGTTTGAATGATAAAACTCAACAACAATATACAACACTCTGTATGCTAAAATTGTGCCAAAAATTACGGACCTGGGTTAAATAGAAGTAGCTGTAGTTTAAGAAATAAAACACATTCCTGTTCTGTCCCGATTCACCCCAGTGTCCCGATTCACCCCATATTACGGTAATGATGTCCTGCAGCTAACCGATATCTTTCTCTCTATGTTATCAGCATGTAATTGTAATTGTCGCGGTCTGAAATTCCCTAGACCTGGTCAATCATTTCTAGAATCCAAAATTAGTATAGGTTATTCACCTAGGGAGAGGCAATATGTGATTTATCCAGCGAGGGCGTTAGCCCGAGCTGTGATAAACACATATTGCTGATCCCGCGGTGAATAACCGGCTTATACCATAAGACAAAACTGAAACTTGTCATTTGTTGCTGTTGTTTTTTTACAGCTTCACTTATTATCCTCCCATGGGAGGATAACTGGACAACAACGACTATGTGTGAAATACTGGCTATTGATTGGCTGACAGAGGTGTCGAATGGTATAAGGCAATAAAATCCCTTTCGGAAGGCTGTATATGGCTATAAAAAAGATATCAATTTGTAGAAATTATTGAAATAATTACTTTTAAATGAACCTAGGGAAAATTTATGCCTCTTCGAGGGTGAATTTTCCCTTGTTAAGGGTCCTCTTCTTGGGTTCATGGCACTCCGTTCATTTGTCTGGGTGCGAGTTGCTCAGCTGAGCAACCCCGTATTTTTTTGCGATGAGAACCCCCCCCCCCCCCCCAGGCACTGAACACTCTAAAAAATGTCAGGACAAAATTTTGTCTGGAATTTTTTAGAGTGAAGGAGGAGCTACATTTAGGGCTAAAAATAAATAGTTATGTGCTGTATCATTGAAAACTAGTCAGCTTAATTTTTCTTTGAAACATGTTATAAATGACAAGCTTTGTCATGTTATATTACAGAGATGTTCACACATTCATAGAAAGAAACGAATGGCACACTATAAATTCTTTGTTCAATTTCACCGCAAGTGGCATAACAGAAGATTGATTTATGTACATTTTGTAGAGCCATAAAATCCTGTATGATTTATCTACAGAAGGGTTTATTCATAAATAATATTAAATATATTGAAAAATAAATTCTTTGTCCATTTGTTCGTGAATCTTCAATCTGCTATTCCACACTCTTCTTGGAAAAATCCATGCTCGGGTTGTCTTTAGACAAAATAGGGCATCCCCAATCGTCGCCATGGAAACGTCTATGAGGTGTCATCATGTGACCGTGGTAAGCGTGGTGATGGTGGGAATTTTCCTCCGAGTTGAAACACTTCTGTTTAAATCGGAAGAAATGTGGGATTCCATTAAAGTCACTACGTGGTTCTGGGTTGTTTGTGGCATAATTCGGCCATATTGGAAATTGCATGGAACAAGTGGAATGAAGATAAGCATCATACTCCTTTGTAACTGTGGCAACCGATTTGTCTGAAGTCTCATTATTGCGGCCATCATCAGGATTGGTGACCTCAGTTTCCATGGCAACAGATCTTATAGAATCTTGTGAACCGGAGTCATCAGTGCATTGATCTTGCAAGTTGTCATCATTTATCTTCTGATATATTTCATCAAGTTCAAAATTATCCATTTCAACATTTGTAAGGATATCCTCATAATGTGTCAACTCGCTGTGCTGCAGATTAGCAGAATGAGTATTTTCAACCAAACCTTCCTGCAGAGTAGTACGTTCTCTTCTGCTGTCGTCGAATAGCTCCAAGGATGGTAATTGTTCCAATGCTTCGTTTTTTAATTGACCACGGTGCTCTTCACCGAAAAACTCCTTGACATCATAATCAGAAGTACTAGCGACAGAATGTAAGTGATCGGCTTTCAAAAGCTCAATCTTGTCACTTTTCTTCGTTGGCCGCAACCCCAACTTCTCTCGAATAATGGGGAATGACAAATTGTGTCGAGCTCTTGGCACAGCCGGTAACGGAAATGTTTTCCATATTGGCTTTTTCACAACTTTTAATTCCCTCGAAGGCTTCGAAACTTGAACATTTTTTGGAGTTACTTCACTGTAAATCGGAAAAGCAACATCATTCCTGGAGTCTAAAATCTCTGTGTCTGTGACATCTTTAGATTCTGACTGTCCTGTTTTGGTGTTGACTACATCTTTTCTGTAACCTTTGTTCACCAATCTTGTTTCTAACATTTCATAATGATCATCCGTTAAAATGTCCGAGTCAAAATCTATACTTTGGCTATCTTCCGTGATATCCTTCAGAAAGTCTACATCGACAAATGGTAAGGGAGTATCCATTTTGAATGAAATGTTTTCTCAGTGATATCTGCTATATTTTCCCAGAGAAGGCGTCTCACATTATACTGCGTTATTCATGCTACTGGTACATCCAAGAGATGACATCCAATTCTGATTCATCATACATTGAATCATTAAGACTATGATGTCATATAATGTGGCCATGTCTGATTGAAAAAAGTAATGCCACATGGCACACTAAGTACATGTCCTAGATGTGACTGATCATAAAAGCTGAAGCTTACAGTTAGACTTTTAATTGTATTCGCAGAACAAAATTTACTCACACTCATACCGCCCGAGTTATGAAGTGATTGGCACTTAGTTATTAGGGAAAGTGATTTTTAAAATATGCAATTGATTTGTGTATTGACTACGTGCCAGCTAGACACTGTTTCGGAGAGTTCTAAGATACATTTTGAATCCGCTGTTAGATCTAAGAAAATTGATGTACAATTTTGGAAAAAACGCAACACGCATGCTATTAAAGAAAATTACATAATAGTTATAAAACCTTCACACAGGTTTAGGATGCAAATATGAAATGGCCAGAATTCAGAGCATTTTTTAAGGATTTTCCACTGGGAGACCCGACGGAACTTCGTCACGCCATGACGTGCGGGCATTTATCAATCAGCTGAAGATCCATAAAATATATGCTTGCAAAAGGGACTTTCAACTGTTTCGGTGACTGCTAATTAAGGATTTTGGCTGATTTCTGCCAAAACAGATTAGACAAATTTTAAATTTATAAAAAATCGGAATGCAGAAAGTTGGCATCAACAGAACTATAATAGTAAAGACAGTAAAGTAATATTTTTGACATGAAAGGAAGAAGCCTAGTTTTCAAATGCAACCAAGAATTATAAATCATGACTTTCTGAGAAAATTGGTCTCCCAGTGATACCATTTTGGCAATGACTGGGAGACCAAATCTGTCCACTAGGAGACCATTTGATCTCCCACTTACTGTTAAAAAATTCACTGCATGGGCCAGATTCTGAAAACTCTTGACATAGACCAATTTTGCTTCGGTGGACAAAATGAAAGTCGAATAAGAACTTGTCAGATTTGGAACACCTGTTTGTTATGTGTCCTTAGAAAACCATTCGAAAATAGCAAGACACAACTACATTTTCACCTTTCATGTATTTTATTATCAAAAATATCTGTCACAAACTGTCATGATATATTATGATCTGTATTGCCATATCTGTCACATTTATTTACAACATAGTATTCACAATATTTCATTGACACAACGTAAGTTATACATATAAAAATCCATTGGAAAGTACCAGATGTTCTATCAACGGACAACAAATTTTGTCAAAAATATCAGATTGAAGTAGATAAAATAAAGATAACTTTAATGTTCACATCCTGTTTTGTATAGTAAAGTCATCATCTGTATTTGACAAATGGTTGTGGTCTAATTGAATGGAAAGTCAACAATGATACAAGAATTTGATAATTCAACAAGATTTTTAAACAATTCTTGGCGCTGCTAAAACTGAGAGTGACATATATACATGTATTGAACCATTATGATAGCCAGTGACAGCAAAAGCATGCTCATTTGAGATTTTCAGCATAAGTTAGGGGACGACCAGACGATAGTTGGGGGGGGGGAGGCTATGTATTTTACCCCCAAGACAAACTATTTTTTCGCTCGTGAAGCATCAACGAACAATTTCCTTCGCATGCGAACTAGCAACAAACTTTTTTTATCCCAATTCTAGCATTACAGCACCCAGAAACAGGTAGAAGCAATCTTTTAATTTTTTTTCATGCACTGAACAAACTTTTTTTACAGTGATAAGTGTGAAACAAAGTTGTTGTTTTTTCACCAAAATTCCATAGCCCCCCCCCCCAAAGGTCATCTGGTCAGCCCCTTAATAGTCAAAAGGACTCCACTTCTGTCCACCTACAGAAATACAACATGTAACGACAACTTTCCTGGGATAAGAATATAATCAGTTTTAAGTCATGCTGAGCAGCTCCTAGCCTCAGTTCCTGAGTTTCATTTGAGCCTCTTATGGCCTGTACTGGAACTGACAATGTCACGAAAATGGTTAATGGTTCTGGCATACTGTCAAAAAATTGACACAGAAAAAATTATTATAATATTATATAAAATAAAGTTTCTCTGAACAGCTGTATATTACATAGAAATTTGAATAACTCTCCCTTTGCACATATTTCACAATTCCATTTATCAAAAGCATGTAAAAAGTTCAAACATTCTGACTATATTATGGCACTAAATTGAAATGGACAGTAAAACAATTTTTATTGCATAACATACTTGCATATTAACATGCAAGAACTTTATATATAATTATATACATATTTGCATAACAATGTATTCAACTTCAGAAAAACAACACATTTATGCCATTAATAACAAATAACAACATTAACAAACAAAAATAATCAAACAAGATCAAATTAAGCACCAAAGGCATTTTTCAAAACAATTGTTTACCAATATTCATTTCATACCCTAGCAATTTTGAATTTCCGATATTTGCACTTAGCACACCCTTCTAACACTGTTTAGACAAACAATGTCATTACTGATTCTATAAAACTGCAATTTTTTTCGCAGTCTGTAGTTAAAATATGGAATAGAGATTTAAAGCTTGATCATTAATCTTTACTACATGCAGCCTTTTGTCCTTGGGGGGAGGGTGGATCTTCCTAAAATTGGTGATGGGGGATGTTCCTCAGCATAGGCGTACTGGAGGGGGGGCGGTTCCCCTCCCCCCCCCAAAAGTTTGGGAAACAGTGATATTCGGGCAAAAAGGCTAAAAAATTTGGGCAGATGATTAAATAAAAACTATTGAAAATTAATGATTTCCAGGCAATTTCATTTGAAAGGGTATTAAATTTAAATCTTTAAATTCGGGCAAATGTCGCTCGCCCTCCCCCAAAAATCGCACTCCCCGTACGCCTACGTCCCTCAGCGTGCCGTTCTCTTATTATGAATTATCCCCGCGTTAGTGTCAAAATCAATATACATAGGAGGAGACAAAATTCCGCTCCTATGGGTACCAAAATTGCGACTGAATGGAAAAATAATAAACTCAAAAACCTTAAAAATTATTAAACCCATCAGTCACTATCACTACACCAAACCTGTTTTTACAGCCCATCATTACACTTTCTCTTTACATAGACCCATCATTATACCTCGGTTTTTCAGAAGATGGGGCTATCTTTATACAAAAAAAGGACAAAAATCATAACGGAGGGACATCCCCTACGCCTGCTATATAGAAAGATTTTTTTTACGATTGTTGATGTGTACCAAGAAGTATTTGAATAAAAAATGCCCCATTTTCTAACTTGTCTTGCACTGACTTGAGAGGGCATTCACCTGACAGTCAAAATGTGCTTTATTTGCTAATGGCATCATAAGTATAAGTCTTACAGATGGCAGTGAATTGCAGATGGGTGTGTTCAATATGTATGTATGTCATAAGGAACAATATTTAGAACAGTGAAATAAAGGTTGTCTCTCTGAAATATGACTTTATTTGAACGTCAAAGTAATTTTCTTCATTTTTATTCTCCAAATGAAGCTTTTTTAGTACATGTATATATCCTTGGTCCTTTGACATATTAAGAAGACAAATCACAATTAAGTAATACAATATACCAAATATAGTCAGGGATCCAGAGGACCAAAAATCTGGAAGGGGGTGACCGGCAAGATATAATTTTGTGCTATACCTCCCTGGAATCCCCAAATTCTCTAGTTTCGGGAACTGCTGTATACTCGGCTGAACACTCTTGCCTTTGGCTTACATAGGCCAATTTATGAAGTGTCGCCATGGACGTCTGAACGTCAAAAAATTACCAAAATTTAATTTACCTCAACATTCAAAAGGCTCTAACTCCATGATGGCTGACCCCAGTTTAACTTATATGGCTTCAAATTAAAGGTAATTTTGCTGGCTTAATGCTTAAACTACTACAATGTCATATAGCTTGATACAATGAATAGAAATACATACTTAACAAAAGATTAATTTCAGATATAGTTTTTCCGAGAATTGAAAGTAATATAATTTTTAAAAATATGTTTTAGAATGAGTTGACTGGGCTTCCATTCAGGAAGATGCTTTATTAGGTGAGCCCATACAGTCAGCATTAATTTGGTACCAAATACATTGGTTGAAAGTGCTCCTGAACAAAGATAGTGAGAAAACATTGTTCCTTGTTTTTGGCGAAAAGTGTCATTTTTGGCAATAAAAGCATAACTGATGTAGGAGTGATACTGATTGATAAAGAATTGTATTCAACAAAGAGAACTATTTTGATATAATTGTGCTTGTGTTTATTTAGTCTTTAATACAATGAGAACAATGGATTTAATGAAAAAACTAAAAGTTTCTTTGTGTCAGAAGAATCAAACGACATACAGCAAAATAACTTTTTCGCTTCTTATAACCAGAAGCTGACTATGTAAATCATACACAGTATCATCAAAATTGTTTTAAAATTTGTGACTGTTTCTATACATATATTTGTAGCTGGTATAATAAAATTTTGAAATAGTAAAAATGAGTCAGGTTTTAGACCAGTAATAATTAATATTTTTCGTGGCCAAACTCAGTGCCCGGTTGAAGATAAACTAATGATATATATACATGTATATTTTACATATTTATTCCACTTCAAACACAAATTTTGAAATTGGTTCATGGGAAATTGACATGATTAAATAAGACATGTTGAATTATATAGTCTTTAGTGAACACAGAGTAAATGTAGAAATATGTCGTCAAAGTTCATGAAGTAAGTCCTTTTCTCAAATTCTTGATTGCTTGAATACAGCACAAGTCATTTGCACTGCATTTGTCTTTCACCTTCAATTTCAAAGTTTTCAGTGTCTTAGTGTTGATCTCAGCTTTGAAGGCAACAACTTTTAAATTTTGCCAAATTATTGAGTTTGAGCAATTTAATCCTCTCTTTGCCACATGCCTAGCCAGCTCATTCTCACTGTTTTTCATAGATTGTACAAGTCTAATAAATCTATTGAAGACTTGTGTTTGCGAGCTTGGTGTCTTGATCAGGTGTGGTAAGTACCTTGTATGTGTTCTGGGGGGTTAGATTCAAAATGCGCCGAGTATTAATGCCTATGGCCCGTTTTCACCAACATGGTATTAAGGGTTGAGCCAGGTCTCAGCTAAGACCTGGTCTGGCTAAGCCAATCACTCAAGCGGAGCAGGATCAAGGAACATAATGCTGAGTTAAAGTCCACACATAGTACTTAAACAACTCAACTGCTACAAACACAATTAATCTCTGAAGTTCCAAAACAAGGCCAAATGATATGACAAGAGGAAAAGAGGGGTGGGCTTGTAGATTTATAAAATGAATGGATGCTTTAAAATACCACAGTAGCTGCACTTGGCATGGAAAAAAGTTCATTCAAAAGGCGGCAAAGCAGCTTTGAATATTTCACCAACAAAGAATTAAATTTGGGGGGGGGGGGGCTCTGAAGCATTCTCGAGTGAGGCATCATCATCAAAAACGTTCTCTAGGTAGCAAACACATCATCTCCCAAAACATCCGCAACAATGTTTCTGTGCTGACATCAATAGTCTCCACCGATTGCTTTGTGGGACCTTTTAACAGTAACCATCTCCTTCTTGGAATTCACTTTCAGGCGTTCCCATCTTGGCACTTGCATTGAGCAACGATCTCTTGTGTTTCATTGAGAACATCTACGTCATTGCCTTTTTTTCTTGGTTGCAAAAGCATCTTCTGCAGGGCGTTTTGGGGGCTGCAGCCCCCTCCCCTGGCATCAGGGCAAATGGGATATCAGGGCAAATCCTGACCAATATCAGGGCAGATCCACCGCTCTGGTCACATCCCTCCCATGTTAAAGTGTCAGGGCAAAGTAGCAATAGCCCCCCCCTTCATGACAGCTAGGGCCGTCCTGTATGCCTATGCTGTCGTATTGGCATCAAGCTTTCTGCTCTCAATGTCACTTTAACTTTGTCTTAATAATACCAAAAATAATGCCATTCGGATTCACTGAAATGACACCACCCCGCTTTTTGCCATTTTGCAGCAACTCACACAAAGTTGCCGCTGTGGTATCATGGGCAAATGCAACAAAAACATAATTTCATAAATAAAATATATTTAATTCTTGCGAATGGAAAGTTTATTCCCATTCTAAGCAGTTACTCCAACACAAATATGGTCAAGACATGGGTTCTTGGTTTGCATCTAATGACATGACATATCGACCTTGAAAAAATCTTTGATTTGAGTGGTAACTGTTGAATCACAGAGAAACTTGCAAATATACATGTTCTAGACAAAAGGCCAAAAATACTGATCTGTCATGCCAAGAAACTTATGTTCTGTTTTCATTTGCCTAATCACTTCTTCACACCAAATCTGTTTGAGACTGCTGATCGTTGAGTTTAGTGACAATGTGTATGATTCACTGAACCTTGACAGGTTTACCCACTTAGTACACTCTTGGTGAAAGGGACTTAGTAACACCAGGTTTAAAGGAGTTAAGACCAGCTCTAACTGTTAATACTATGTTGGTGAAAACGGCCCTAAGTGTTTGCAGCAACTGTTGTTAAAATTGGTTGCTTGTGGGAGGAAGGCAATATCTGCATGATAGTAAATGCCTTTAGAGATCTGGAGGTGTTTGTCATGCTTCTGTTTATAGTACAACATTAAGGAGATTTATATAATCACCTGAGATTTACAAGTTTATGTCAAAATTTCCTTAAATTGCTAGAGTACTAAATAACATGGTGCATCTAAAACTCCTGGTGCCTTGGTTTCTATTTGCCGATATTGAAGACAGATTATATGAAATTCACATAAAGGTATCCAATGAACAATTTTACCATGTACAGGTCCAAAATACCCATCCTAGTGATTGTGCAACATCTGATAAACATTAAACTATCAAAATAATTCCAAGAGTGAGTATCCACTTTTTCCATGAGCTTTTTAGACAAAAGGTCTCCCTACTTTGGGAGAACTCAACAGAGCCTGACACTTACAAAATAATAATGTTCCTTGTCCATCATTCATTTCACATAACAGTTACTTTTATCTAATAGTTTAACACTCAAGCAATTAACTGGCAGCATAGGATATCTAAAACTGAAAGTACCAGGTCCAACCAATCTGAAATATGGATTATGATGTCCTTCCCAGTCTTCGCCCAATCAAGTACTCAGCTGTGATATCCTTCCCTGTCTCACATTACATCTAACAAAACCAGTCATGTATGTCCTCTAATATTTTCCTTCAGCAGAATGCACATTATCAGACACAAGGTGCAGTTGTGCCCAGCAAACGTCTCCCAAACGCTCCAAGATGACACTTGGTAAACAGTCTTGTGGCCACCAGACTGCTACAGTCTCTACTCTTGACCTTTCTTCTATTGCTCTACCTTCTCTTTCACCGGCCAACCCATCTGGCGAGGCATATTCTTCTAACACTTCTGTTTCTCTGGCCAAACCTTCAGGTGCAACACAACTCTCCTCCTCCTCTGCTGACCCATCTGGGGAAGCAACTAACTCTCAATCTTCTTCCACCTCTACTAAACCTCCACCTCCTGCCAAACCTGCGGGGGAAGCAATGTCTTCAACTTCTTCTCTAACACTAACCTCCTCTGTGCCTGAACCACTCGGTCAGGTAACCTCATCTCAACCTCCACCTACCCCTAGTGAGTCTTCCTCCCCTGCTGATCCGTCTCGTGAAGCAACTACTCCTCAACCCTTCTCCACCTCTACTAAATCTCCATCTCATGCCAAACCTCAGGGGGAGGCAATGCCTTTGACTTCTTCTCTGACACTAACCTTCTCTCAAACTTCCCCTTCTCCTACTCCTACTGGATCTACAGTGGAGACAACTTTTCCAACTTCTACTGTGGTGAAACCTACTGGGGAGGCAGCTAATTCCTCTAACAAACCTTTTTCCACTCATGCCAAACCATCTGGTAAGGCACTAACCTCCTAATTAGCTATAGAACCGCTTGGTGCAGCATCCTCCTCTCAATCTCCTCTTACTTATTCTCAAGTAGCTTCTTCTGCTCCTAAACCAATATCTTATTCTCAGCCATCCTTTCGGCCCAAAAACATCAAAACCCGCCACTTTAACAAAGTCAACCAAACATGGTGAGCATTGCGTTTAGCGCCAAGTAACCAGACTCGTGCCACCTAATGGTAACAAAGAACTTAGGCATTTTCCCCAAATTCACAAACCTATTATGATCATTGGTGATTCAAATTTATCAAAGATAGAAGTATCAAAAAGTCAATGAAATCAAACTTCAGATCATGCCAAAATTTGCCAGTCTTTATAACATAGTTATAAATCACAGCAAAAGCTTTGTGAAAGGAAAGCATCTCACTCTAAGTGTTGACATCAACAACAAACAACTGAGTGCACTGCCACTTCCAACAAACATCAGTTCTCTGTACTTTCAGGCCACAAAAAGATTTGCAAAGCAAAAATTTACAACCCACACATTGGCACACCTATTTCCTCCACTCGTGAGACACAAAATTTAGAGGAATTTGAAGGGACCTGGCACAAATTCAACACTATATTCCTTCTATTCCGGTCATCAGGACCACCGGTGATGGCATCCATTGGACACTGGAGACTTCCAAATGTCTCTTAGGTT